>VNKB01005917.1:0-14577 GCA_008042735.1 Drosophila leontia
GGGCCACCTACCTCACACCTGTTCGTAGGCAAAGGATATATCGGAAGTGAATAGTTATACGAAGAAGGGTTGGTCTTTGGAGAAACTGCAGCTGAGCAGGATTTAGAAATAGAATCAAGGCTGCACTATATGCGGTTTCTTTGGGGTTGAAAACCTAGAAAAAGATCAATAAACATTTTTAGTTTTCCACAGGAAATTCTTTAAAAATTCCCAGTCTTAGTAGCCTTGACATTTTATTTGGGCAACGTCATAGTAGAATTATAATTCTATCATGGGCAACGTCAAGTAATGGAAGCCAGAGCTGTCCCAACTTGTCTCAGTACAATTTTCGATCAGGTAGAAAACACATAGCTTTAGTCACATTAAAATCGTAAATATATTTTAAACATGTTTTTGAAAATTTTCCCGGCAATGTTTGTATGATCTTCGGAATTCCAAATCATGCGCCATGGTTTTAGATATAAAAAAAAAGGAAGAGGTATAGCTGAAATTCCAACATTCTATGTTCATGGCCTCGGTTTCTTCTGTGAAGACCTTTCCTGTGTTGTTTGCCACCAGCGAGATCCAGATCCTGATGATGCTGCGCCTGCTGGGGGAGCCGGAGCATGCACAGCCGATGTCATCGGATTGCAAAGATCCAATCCCAGCAGGGCTCCCTGGAGCATCTTAGCTTGTGCCGACTTTGCTTGCAACTTTAATTCCGGTTTCGTTTTACTAGAATAGAAGCCTTCTTCCTTGGTGGCATGATTAATACTTAAGTACGAAACTTGGATAGCGGAAATTTTGTTGTGAAAATGTTGTTGGAAATTTAGTACTGACTTTTCTCGGATCGAATGAAACTAAGTCTGCTCCAGTTGAGCTCTCGAATGATTGTAAGAGAAATATGGCTTATATTTTCTGAAATTAGAATACTCTACAAGGGTATAAGAATATACTTAAAAGTTCTAAACATAAACCTAATGATTATATCCCCGTATTGACCTCAACCCACATTCTATATCACATCCACCCGCCCCACAGAAAATCAAATAAAAATCCAAAATGCCCCAGGATGCGTGGCCATGGGTTCCATCATTGAACGATAAATGCAATTGTCTCGCTGGGCTACTTTTTAATTTCGGAACCTTGAACTTTTTGCGGACGGCCGCAAATTGCATAGTAAGTAAATGCAATAAAAACAAAGTTGCAATGCAGATCTCAGTAATCAGCCGGTGAAATCACAACCGGCTGGCCAAAAGCGCGCCAACAACTTCATCACAACAATGGCTAATGAGTCAGTGGAGCTGCTCGGGGGATCTTGGATCTGTCGGCGGCAATCGACTAATAAAACCATCAAAGACATTAAACGTTGTGGGTGCCATTCATTTGATTGAACTCTGACACCCAACCCCAGAGCCATTCCGGGCAAGATGCAGATGCAAATGCTGCTTTTGACCAAACAAAGCCGCAAAGGAGACCCCATCAAAATAATAATAATAATAATAATAATAATAAGCGCAATAATGATGCAAGATGCTGCAAACGAGTTGAAGATAGGAAAAGCGTTCGCGAAATTACCAAAAGCGATGCTTGTCCATCTACTGGTTTGAATACTACTTGATACTCTTAAAAAGGAAGGGAAATTTTAAACTAGAAATAGCTATTTAATACTAAACATAAATTTAAAAATATATATAATGAAAAAAGTAAACATAGAGCTAACTAGAATCTAAATTAAGTATTTTCGAAATAGGTTCATACCTTAGTTAAATTTTATATTATTTTTAAGGGCATTCTCTGGCCTACTCTAAAAAATCCAAAAGACTCTACCTCCTAGCTGGCTTCAACGTTAGTGGATTTGTAAATTATGGCAAGGTCTGCACGTGCTCAGTGGCCATTGTTTTGGGCCAGCTTGTGTTGCATCATCATCATCATCATCGTAATCCAATGAATGGGCGACAAATCATATTGCCGCAGTTTCAGTTTTGGGTTAAGGAAGTTCGGAACTGCAAGCCACTTCCTATCGGCGCAAATCGATCGCAGTTAAGGCCCAATACCATTCTTGAAAAATCGATGGAAAAATCGTTGGAAAAACGTTTCAAAAAATATAATTGTGTGGCCATTTCAATTTCATTTAACTCTGAGTCGCCCTCGGGTTATGTTCGGACTGTCGCACAGTTTCGATCGACGAACTGGCATTGTTTCTATTTTCCTAGCTGTCTGCCAGACTTTTTTTAGATTTGCTGAGCATTTCTGGCGGAGACCGGAGACTGAGAGATCGTTATAATCTGGCCCCTGGCGCCGCAGTTGCAACCGCCACGTCCTTCGCTTCGAGTGGGTGGCTTAAATTGTTTGGCGGCAGCGGGTTGTATATATTTTTTTTCGGCTGCAATGGTTGTTTGATTTAAAATATAATTTTATATAATCTGCTACCAGCGTCAATTAAATGCACGTTTTGGCTGGGCTAGGTCTGCTAAATGCAATCGATTATTGGTTTATTTTAATTGCTTTGCCTTGGCCAAAAGGCAACGTGAGAACGAGCGATTCTTGTTCTGCCGATCAAAGGTAGATAGAAAGACAAACAAGTTTGGCTAAGATTAAATTCGGTACACAAGGAAAAATATATTGAAATTCCTTTTAATAAATTTATAACAGCTTCATTTAAAATCATCCTTTAGGCTCTACAACATTTATGAACACAATACAAATGATGTAAACATCTGTTGTTAACTCATTTATGAACCAGCAGCAGCACCCCTTGCGACCACTCGACGTGTTAAACGTCAATAAAGTTGCTAAAATCAACAAAAACACGAACCATCCGTTCATATGGAGGCGATTCAGCCCGCTGGCAGCCAAATGGAAACAATAAAGCGGTAACTGAACCCTTTGGTATGGTATAGTATGGGGGTGTCTATATGGAATATATGAGGAACTCTTTCCTCCTAGACTAGACCCACCAGGCCTGGCAATTAACTGTGTGAAGTGCCCTGGTAATTATGTCGCTGTTTAGGGTGTAAGTGTGCCACCAGACTCCGGCCAAAGGGGTTACTTAAACAGGCGCCGCCGAAAACAAACAGAATTAACCAGTCAACTCGTTGGCAATTCGAATTACCCAGGGTTGATAACGGTACACTACAGTGGTTATTGGGAGTTTGGGAAAATTTAGTTATTAAATTGTTAACTTTGAGTAATTAGAGTTTGAAGAAGATAAATAATTTACAATAAATAAAATACATCTAAAGTATTGTAAATTATTCAAAATTCAATTCTTCAAAGCTAAAAATGTTTATTATTCCTAAGGGAATATTAAAATAGCATTATTACATTAGGTAATTAAATACTACTTCATTTTTTATATTTTCTAATTAGCTAAACATAATCCTTAGTTCCCAATTCTATACTAATTATACCAAAGTTCTCTTGATTTAATTTTTAATATTTCTAGATAATTAAATATTGCATTTCCCAACTTCAAACATCTTAAAACACTTCATATATAAATTAAAAATCCAATAATTTTGAGTTTTCCTGCACCCACTGTACTAAAAATAAGGTTGGCATTAGAGCAACTCAATTAATGTCGACTTGGGGGCGCCTATACAAAAAATACGAGTATCCCCCGAGTGCAGCAATCTGAGTTATTGCATTATGGAAAACCCCAAAAAAATGGCCCAGCGGCTCAGCGATGCCTGGGGGTTGGAATGGGCGATATGGCGGCGTGTGAAAAATCAGCTTGAAAGGATGCCGACCCGCCGCGAGTCCTCAGCCCTACCCCCGAACACGTGTCGCTGCCTGGGCGGCACTAAATCATAGCCAAATGCTTATGATTAGACCTGGAACAGGCGACTCCTCCACATTATACCTCCTCGGTCACATTACACTTCACGGCGAGTTAAGCGCCCGTAGCAGCGAGTTTTACGGCAGCTGAAAACGGTTTCTAAAAATAGACACTCCCTGGATCTTGTACCTTGGCATTGTGTTGTCTTCAGGCTTTGGTTTTTTAATTAGAAACATTTGAAAGCTATTGTCATCGGGAGTAGGGATCCGGGGATGCGGGGTTCTGGGATTCCGGGATGCCCAACACTTGTTGGCAGCTATCACTGCCCTGGTCGGGCTAATGAGTCCCGGATTCTGGAAGTTACGGCGTAAAGTTTTGGGGAGACAAGGCTCACTAGCAACAAATGAGCCTGTCACTGGAGCAGCAGCAACGGCAGCAGATGGAAATTGTTTTGGAAAACACAACAGGGGAAAATCAATGGCAACGGGTAGGTGATTAAAATATGAGAAAACATTTTAATCTATCAAAAAAAGGGGAAGTTTTAACTAGGAGATGCGCTTTCGTTAGGTGGAGCGATATACTTGGCATGAAAATATCTTGCTTAAACTAACTGAAAACTGATTAACTTAATATAAATTTATTATAACAGTGGACAAGGAAATATAGATAAATTCATTTTTAAACAAAACAGAAGACCATTTTTATTTTGTTTTGTCAAAGGCTTCTTTGTAGTTCCCCAAAACCCCGAAAATCCCTTCTATAAAACAGCGATCAAGCACCCAAAGCTCACATCAGATCGGCTTTGGAATACTTGTATTTTCGAAATAATTTCCAAGAATGAACTTCACCCATTCTCCGAGGACATAAACGTCATGTTTTCATCGGAGCTTAAGTCGGGCCAAGTGTTATCCCCAGGCATCGGGCGATGTCTTATGTTTTGTTAGCTGCAAACACACCGATGATGGGCCATAATCGCTGAAATTGGCTTAGTTGCCACCCATAAAACGGGGGTGCAGGTATACTGAAAAAAGAATAAAAACAACTTTTACGATCGCCGCAGATTCACTCTCAAAGTGCAGTAAAAGTTGCACGGCACAATCCGTCAATGGCAATGGGAATGCTTCCCGATTTTACTGCGGCAAGGGGGAAAGGTGACAAAGCTCCCAGAGATATATAAAATCAAAGTCAAACGCGGCGATTTGATGGCATTTGCTGAGGAATCAATTTAATCGCATTTAATGCCAGGCCAGACATCGAAATAGACGACGCAAAGCCGACTGGCGATATAAAAATTTCAATAATTTTTCCAGCAGCAGCGACGAAAATACCCTTCCCTGCTTTGGGGGGAAAGAAAGGCGAGGTTGCTACTATTGGTATAGAGAGTCGACTAAGAGATACCTTAAGAAAAAATAATTATATATGGCAGTTTATTAGGTTAAAAGATAATATTTATCATGAAATATACCTGAAATGTATTTGAAATATTTGATTACTCCGAATTTAATTTTATAAAAAGTTCAGCAGGTCACAATCAAGTCTATTAAACTCCTCAAAAAAATGTCACTACAGGGTATTACAAAAGGGGGAAGTATCTTCGTGCGAGTTAAGTGCGACATCGCTGGGGGAATTGATTTAACATTATTGTTCCACCTTCTACGCACCGCTTGAGAGATGAGACGACTTGAGACGAGATGAGATGAGATCGAATGGGAAGAGAATAGAAGGGGTGGTCTGGCCTGCTCTGGCGACACCTTGCCTGCTACAAACACCCACTAATTAGTTGTATCCCAAAGATATTTATGCCCCATAAAACTCTTCCGCCGATCTCCGGCAGCTGTGTGCGATAAAAACGCGCCCAAAATTAGGCAAAGAGCAGTCGAGTGAGAAACGATTAACTGCCTGCATTAGCCGTCTCTGATTGATGCCAAAAATTAGCAGGGCCCCCGGATGTGTGTGCTCTGCTAATACGAAAATGGGTTTTCCCCTTGAAGGCTCCTGTAGGAACTAGCTCTGCAGGTTGCCCCTCCTCCCACACCAACTACCCAGCTTCCAGATCCCAGCTCCATCATTCCCAGCTCCCACTCCTCTCACATTGAGGCTCGCCTGATCGCCCCAATGTATCACGATGGATTTATAGTTTAGTATGCACGATCAATCAAAAATCGTGAAGTGCGCAGAGAGAAACAGAGAACTCCAATTCGAACAAGGCCTTAGAGAGAGATGAACTCGTGACCATCGTGATTTTAATTCTGGGTAATTAAAGTGTGTTTGAGTAGCTATAAAAAGCAAAATGGGTTGGGTTACTCTTTAATTTATGTTGCCACTTTTGCTGAAATTAATGGAAATATTTAAGAGTAACTTTAAGCTAGTTAGTAATATATCCCATATATTTTTCTACATTTATTAAACCTATTTCCCCTTCACGTTACCATCCCCAGCCAGCCGGCTCTCAAGTCTTCAGTTGTCGGGGCATATAAAAAGAAAGTCTTCCAGACGAAGCGTTGCCAATAAGAATTATTACACCTGATTGGAATCTGCTGCCGCAGCGGCAGTTGGCTTGAACTTGACCAGTCTCCGGGAACCACTTGTGGGTGGGTCTCCTTGTCTTCTGTGCTCCTTCTTCTCCTCTTCTCCCTCCCCGCTTTATTCTCGAAATCAGAATCCTCTAGAGCAGCCTAAGCTTACAGTTAACCGAATCTCAGACTCTGGCCAACTGCATTTATTAACATTTTGACTTTGTGACCAATATAGCAAAACGCAAAAGGCTTCCCGAATCCCGAATTGCGGCTCTGGGTAGGCGTACTTAATCGATCGCTTGTTGATAGGCAAATTGGCAACAACAAAAACAGACAGCAAGAAAAATTTTCCGAAATAAGATGGCCATAACCTGTTTCGGTTTCCTCCGCTGGAAAATTCGTGATGAGCAAGGAAACGAAAACAAAGCGAGGGAGAAAAGAGGCTGCTTTAGTTCTTGAGTTTTTTTCTTTTTGTTATTTTCGCCAGGTCCACTGTGCGATCTTTATCTTGGCCGCTAGAAATTTTCGCTAGGGCTCCATCGTCCGTCTCGAAGTCATTTACATTTGGCGGGGCGGGTTTGGGATTGGGAACGTCTGGCTCGGAGTCTGACTCGCAGTCTCGGCCCAAGTCTGAGCCATAGTTGCTGTTGGCCTGACAGTTTGGAGCATTGCAAAGTGATCGTTAAATCACGAATATTTAATTGTCTTCATCACCTGAGGGTGCTTGAAATTAGTTTGGACTTGCTTTTTACATTTCTTCGTCGTCGTCGTTCATCGTTCGTCGTTCGAACTCCTTTCCGTAATGGCCTGTAATGGTCTTAGCTCTCGGATGGGCCATTTAGGCTGACGGACTGACTGCCTGGCCCTGGCCCTCTCATGTTTTGGGGTTTAAGGTTTAAGACATTAGCCGCAAATTGCATGCATAGATTCGGCCTTTAATGAGCTTGAGCAGCCAGCGATATTTGGTGCTAATTTTATGGATCCAGGTTGGGCGAAAAAAATAAACCGTCAAGAGCCCAAAGGCCAAAAAATGGTCAAGTTTGTCCGGTAAATTGATCTCTTTGAAGGATAAGCTGGGTGCTATATAGGGATTTCTTATTTTTTCTTATTAGAATTGAAAGGTAACATAATTTCTAATAAGTTCCCACAGCTCCAATTGAGTACAGATTCTTATAAAAAAATTCAATTTGACGAATCATTGAAGCACAACCTTTTAAAAGAAAATTTCTAATATCAAAAATTAATATTTTCTATTGTACTTTCCCATGTAAAACAGTCACACTTTCCCGGTTATGATCACACACCTTAAACGGTCATTAAAGGTTCCACTAGACCTATTCCATTAATTTACACAATTCCCACGATAGATCCTCTCTACGATTTCCCATTGAAAATGGACACTCTGACACTCCTGGGTAAATATATGTGACCCAAAACAATTAACAGTTAACGCCAGTCGACCTTTTTCCGCCCCTCGATTTCAGATCAGAAATCAAACAGTGACTAAACAGTTATCAATTATTGCAACCCATCATCATCATCGACGTCGGTGATGTGTATTCCCACATCAAAGGTCCATCCATGCCTCATTGCACATGTTCCAATATGCAGTCGGTGGTTTATGGGATGCAATCTTGTCCGGGGGTGGGACCTCGACATTTTCCATATTGTCGCAACAAAGATTCCCACAATTGTCAAATCACAATCGCTGTGAATTTGGCAAAGTTTCGGGTGTCTGCTTCTGCAGTAGTTTCTGGTGGCTACCAGCAAAAATTAAATTAAGCCAAATTAAATGGCAAGTCGAGAGGGATTCAGGGGTGGATTCGACGTAACGTTCTCTGTTCGATCCATTAATGAGCGACAAACGCTGATGATATTATTTACTTGACGTCATTTTACAGTGAAGAAAAATATTATTAAATATTTTTTCAAATAAAAATAAGTTGAGTTACATTTTAAAGATATTTTGTACAAAATTAGTAAACTAGAATTAAAGGATTAATTAAAAAGGATTAAGGAAAATGTTTACTCAAACTTAAATAAATCTAGAAAAATCTGCAGCCTAATTTTCTCTCCGTGCATCTGTTTCACGTAATTGCTCACTGGCCACACAGTTGAAAGTCAACAAGGTGCAGGAGGGTGAGTTCTGGGCGCAGGATGGAGGGTTGCAAGTGGGCGTCACGGCTGCCTGAACACCCTCGCGAGGTTGCAGGGCTTAACCCCTGGCAGACAGTGGCCCCGCAGCAGGCTTAACCCCTCGTGAGGCCTCGCTCAACGATGGCCGGGACATTTGACATACGTTTTGAGCAGCGTTCAGTGCTTAATATGCGACACGTGACCCACACTTTGCACGTTCCGTATGCCGTTGCGACCTTCTGCAGGTCCACCTTCCTTCCGTCTGGGCTATATGCAGGTCCTGGGTCCTGCTCCGGGGATCGTCTGCTTTCCGGTTTGACTTGTTGTTGTGTGACACGCGCTGTGCTATCGCAAACTCCATCGTTCCGTCTGAGTTTCCAACTCCATTGTGGGCTGACCAGCGACACGCGTCTTCATTGGACGTGGACAGGGTTTTTGGGACTGGCACAGGGATGTGGGTGTGTCATCTGGCCGAGCAGAGAGGGTTGACATGTGACCTGCTGGGGGTGGATCGTTGAGCTTTTGTCCAAATGCCATCGATGAGGCTGCGCCTCCTTGCCTTCCTTCCCATTGTACTTGCTCCAAAGCTCATTATGATTCGTTTTCTGCCTGTGGTTTCCATTGTGGACCTCATTAGATGACCTGACATCACCACAGGCACTCTAAGTTAGGTCAAGCTGTGACAGGGAAGGTCTACAGACCAATTCTTGATTTAACAAGGTTTCGTTTTTTAATTATTATATAGCTTTTACTAAAGAAAACATAGTCTTCTTTTTTGGTGGTTAAGTAGGAGGAGAAGTATAGAAATATTAAACTAGATCTATTCTTATAAGTAAGTTAGTTAGTTTAAATATTTATTTTATATATATTTTACCCATAAGACCCATCTTCTCCTTACCCTCTCCATCCCATTAAATGAAAACTCCGCTGACCAGAGATCGCTTGTCAATTGTGGCGGCACAAACAGCATCAAACAATTACACGAAAATTGCCAGCGATTGATGTCCATGGGACGTCATAGCAAGAAATATCCAATGGCCAAGTCCGCATCCATGGCATGTCCCGGGGAAAAAAAACATGCCGTGACTGCCAGGGAGTCGCAGCTTCAGAGTCAGGGCCTGACAGTTGAATCACCTTCATTTTTAATGGAGACAAGTGTCAGTAATTTATGCACAATGGCAACGACTGACCGAGGAAGATGCTGCACAAACAAGCACAGAAATTGATGCACAAGTTAAACAAATTAAAATCGATTGTCGATTCTCTCTGAAGTGAACCTGAGCGCACAGACTGTGCCTGCACTTGGATCGATCCAGGGTCAGGTTAGTGTGCGCGGGGTCAATGTGAATTGTGTGAAAATGACCGAGCTCAGAGCTCGGCGGATCTGCGAGTGTAAGCGATCTTGGCACTTCATTATTCACGCGCGTGCTCCGTTCAAGGCTTGAGGCTGCAATCTTGGCCCTGGCCATAGGACCTGGCTCTAAGTCTGGGTTCCCGGCGGAAATGTCAATAGCAAATCACTTAATTTGTATGGCAATTTTCGCTGGCAGAAAGAAAACGTGCCGGGGAAAATTGTGGCCAGAGCTCACGATGGTGCAAATTCGATCAAATAATGTACAAACATTATGCTGGATTATCCTAGAGTGCTGTTTTTCCCGAATTTTCCTCAGCTCTGATCGTTTGTCGTTCGACAGTTAAACTGGCCCGAAGCTTGGGACTCTCCGTGAACTTCAGGACAGGGTCAATGAGGTCAACCAAGTTTAAGTTTAAAGTGCAGCAAGGTGGGGAAGGAAAGCCTGAAAGAACCAGAGTTATTTTACTTTACCCTATAAATTAAGGAAAATTTTAAAGTATATGTATTACCTTTATCTTGCGACAATCGTCCCATTGGAAACTCACATCGCTGATCAGACCCAACCACTCTCAACTCCCATCTCTCTCGGTGGTGGTCCAATCTCCCACCAATTCGTTTCTCGGGCTAACAAAAAATTATCTATAAATTAAGTTTGACGCATTTTGAAATATTTTAGCACTTTTACGTTATCGCAGCGACAAAATCTATTACTTAATTTTTTATTTGCGCCACTCTCGCACATGTTTGGCAAATATCAACCGAGATGAAATATGAAATGCAACTGGGCCCAAGAGCTCTCTGGCCGGCATTTAACTGGCCATTTATGTGCGTGATTATTACGTGATATGGCGAGCACTCGGCTCATAAATAATATTAAGCCAGTTTCCACCGGCGAATGTGCAGAGACCACGATCGCAGTCAGAGTTCCATTCCCTGGCTACACCCGCGAATTGATTTCTGTTTTGGGCTGTGAGCTCTGGCCAACTGTTAAATCATTTAATATACCAATTATAACAAGTCGAGTAGTTAACATAAATCCTCATATCCAGCATTCAATGGAAAAGTTAAGTGATTTTTCGCGCTGAACCTTTTTTTCTTATTTTATTTTATTTTATATATTTTTTGGCCGTTGGCGACGTCGCCAAGAAATCAAAACTCATGCATTATGAATGCCAAAATTTTCTGACGTAGTCAATTTCAATTTTTATTTATTTTATTGCCTCTAATGCATCGGCGCACTGCCTGGCAAATAAATAAATATTGGAAAATAGGCAACAAATGCATGACATTTGAAAAAAGGAACCCACTCTGCATATGGGAGAGAGCTGTACTGTGTGATGGAGCTGGAAGCGTGACACGCGAATCATTTATGATTTTCTTTTATAATAGATATTTTTTAATAGGTAAAAGTGGGGTTTTAATAGATATTATATTGCTTTTGGGGTGCTTATTAATGTACATCAATTTTGTTAAGGTTTTTGTATTGTATTTGTTTTATTTTAAAACAATTTCTAAGAGCATTGAGAGTGAAATTTGGGTTCCTTCACTGATCATGGCTCTGATCATATTAAAAATAGATTTATAGCCGAAACTATCACTTGATTTTGAGTTTTATCTTAGTGTAAATATATATTTTAAATACATAATTTTTTAATAGGTACTTATATTAATATAAAATCAATATATTTTCTTTATTTAAAGGAAGGTGACATATCACCATTTAAATTATTCATTCTGAGAGGACATCCTATCTTATAAATAAATACTTTTACTAATAAATTAACCTTATATAACCCATTATCCCTGGTTTATCCTTTACCTCACATCTCTAATCAGATTTTTTTCCTATATCTTGGACTGACAGGTTGCCCCGCTTGGACGCTAGGTGGCGTCTGGAGTCGTACGTCTGTCCAGCGCGATATATATTTACTTACGACTGTGCGACGAGTGTCTCGGCGGACTTCTTTCCTTCGCCTGCTTTTGTACTGAATCATTGCCGGCCCCTTCGGTTGGCAGTGCCGAAAAAAAGCCAAGCCGTCGACTGTCTGCCCCACTGTCTCATATTTTATCACAGCCGCAGCCGCAGCCGCCGTCTCGAGTGGCCAAGTGTCTTGGCCAGGGGTTTTAGCCAGGGTTTTTCGCTGCTTTTTTGTTTATCCCCCGACTTTGGCACATGCTCTAAGACCGTCCGCTGGCTGGAGGTTTTTCCTTTTATTTTTGTTTTGGCACAGATTTACGACTTTTTATGCTGTTTTGATTTGTTTTTGCATAAGGGTGTTCACGTGGCCAGACTTCCAATTCGCGAATTGGCCAAAAGTCGGCGGTCTGCAGTCGCAACTGTTTGGCCGTTTGTCTTGTCAGTGGCGTTGTAATTGGGTTTCAGAATATGACGGAAAGAGTGTTGCTAATCAGCAAATCACACTCTGGCGTTGAGTAGACGAATTACACCGCACTTCGTGGATTTTTATTCGGATTTTTATTTATTCATGTCCATGGATATTTATACGGACGATTGGCAACCTGTTTGGGCCATAGAAAAAATATGGTAAAATGGTAAAATGGAAAGGCGTTTCCTCGTCCAGTCGTCTCGACCATCAATCTTAAGTTAAAGTGTCGCTCAGGACACGGCTTCGGTTTGGTTTTTGGTTTCGCTTTCCTATAATTGTCTAAGGGGATTGGTCAGAGGTTTACTTAGCCTATAAACCCAAAATTTCTGCATTTTAATTCGCCCTCTTAACTTTATTATGGTCTTGTTAATTCCCTCCATAAACCCATATTTTCATATCTACATGTCTCCGAGAGCAATAACCATTAATACTTAAATGTCTCTGAGGTGGAATCTTATGCCAATATTGCACATTGCACATGGCACTTGGCCAATCAACCGGAGACATTAAAGAATTGGCCAATACGAGATCATAAAAGAAATGCATTCTAGTTAAGTTCATTTGCATTTAAATGGATAACGATTGGGGAGAAGATCTTGAAAGATCTCAAGTGGAATCTATTTTCGGGCTGCAGGTTTCCAGTTACTTTCTTATTTAATTTAAATATTGATATTAAAAAAAAAAAATGAAACTCAGAACAGACTCATGGCTATTTAGCAATAAAAGATCCTTTATTTCAATGTTTATATGGGTGAATTTTTATTTCATCTAATAAATTTTATTAGTAGATGACTAAAAATATTTCCTCTCCCCAATATTTGCTACCTTTTTTAGTCTAAATATATATTTTACCAGGCCAATGACCTTTTAAATTTAACTTCTTTTAACACCCAACTCGTTGTAAAACATTTAAAGCCCAATAAATGGGTCCTAGCACCGGTTAACAGCCCTGGGCAGGATCGATTTGTAGGACAGGGGAAGATAGGGAAGGCCCAGGACTGGATGGGATAGGTTAGTACAATATAGAAGAGAGGATAGCATAGGGACAGGGTGGGTAGGGCAGGGAAGCCTCTTGTCTGGCAGCTGGCCAGTTGCTGTTTTTGCCGTTGCAAGTCGCAAGTTGGGCAGTTGGCCAGGTGCGGGTGCCCCACACACACTCACAGGCACACTCGCACACCTCACCTCGCCCATAAACTGGTTGCTGGACATGAGGCGAGACCAAAAAGGCAAGTAACTGGCCAAAAACACAAGCGTGCCGGCATTGCCATCTCAGCTATTTTCTAGACAATTTTTATTAAATGGTACAGTAAGTCTGAGGGTAAGTTTAAAGATTAATTATAATTAAAAAAGAGGTCTAAAAATTATGTTCTAAAAGCAAAAAATGTATTTTTATTAGTTAATAATTCTGCAATAATTTTAAAAGAATTTATAAGATACGTTTCTGGTAAAAAAAACTGTGGCAACATTTTTAAAATAAACAATAAACGGAAATATAAAAGCATACAAAAAATATTACAGGTTTTATAAGAATGTATTTTGGCTTATAAATAAGTTAATAATACAAAATTTTAATTTCTAATTTATTTAATTTATTTAAGAATTAATTGAGTTAAAAATTGAACAAGAAGTCAAACATGTTAATGAAAATCGGAATTCTAGGCTTGACTCTTCTTTTATATAAATTTTGATATATGATTTGTATTTACTTTATACCTTTTTATATATTTTTATTTATCATTTTTTTTAGCCATAACTCCAGTTATAGCCATCACTGCCTAGAGTGGCCGCGAAAGGCTTGGAACTCTGCGTGGCTTGGCGCGGAACACACCCGCATCGCGGCAGCAGACAGGACAGCGACTGAGGCTCTGTTTAAAACCAGATTAGCGCCCAAGTCTGCGGCTAATTTTTGTCGGTGGGCCTAAGCAAATTTGAATTTGAATGTTAGCGGGTGATAGTCGCTGTTTTTGCATTTTTTACTATTTTTTTCTCTTATTTTTTGGGTGAACGAAAGACCACTTGGTCAGTTGGCGAATGCTGAGACTGGGGCTATGTGTGTGTCTCACAATCTCGCTGCGCTGGCGGGTTGACAGTGCGGTGCCTGTGAAATATAGGATGACATGGGGCATGGTTATGGTTACGTGCATACAAAAGCCACTAAGCTGATTACGAAATGTTGACCTTTTCCCCGGTTAAAACGGCCACTTGTCTGCGCTCCTTTGGCGGCTTTCGGCGATCCCGAGGAGAGGTTTATGTCAACGGCTTTTCCTTGGGGTCTCTGTCTCTTTGGTCCCAGCGATCTCTCAGATAATTGCACTCGAATTGAGTTCAATTTAATTCGCCCATAATTCAGGTGGCTCCCGCTAATGGCTGAACGGGTGGCACTGTCGCCATTGGTGGTTCCCCCAACTTCCTGCTTATCGTTTG
>VNKB01005922.1:0-13684 GCA_008042735.1 Drosophila leontia
GCACAGTGCCAACCCACGAGTTGAGACACTCCAATCTGTATTGATCGAAGCAGAAAACATTATAAACTCACGCCCTCTTACTGAGTTGCCGATCACACATGAAAACGAAGAACCCCTTACACCAAATCATTTTTTAATGGGTTGTACTAATTCGACACAGACGCCACAACCAACTGTCCAAAATATATGCTTGAGAAAACAGTGGAGAATTGCACAAGCTCTTAAGGACTGCATATGGAAAAGATGGGTAGTGGAGTACCTCCCTCAACTGGTTCATGGTTCTAAGTGGCATCAAGTCAGCACTCCACTAAAAATAGGCGATCTGGTACTCATAATGGACGCCACCCTACCAAGAAGTACGTGGAAGAGAGGACGAATAATCAAGGTCTTCACTGGAAAGGATCAGCAAGTACGTTCAGCCGAGGTGAAAACAGCGGAGACCATTCTGCACCGACCAGCTTCAAAATTAATACACCTCCAATTGCATGGTGAATCCGAGGACGATTCACGGGTGGGGAGGGTGTAAGAATTTGACATAAGTTTAAATTTGTTAAATGTGAATTTGATATTGTATAAGATATCGATAAGTTAAACGATGAAGTATTCCCTAAGTTGTATTTTGACGATATAATAGCCTGGGCACACTGAGAAATGTAAGCGAAGAAGTAAGACGCGCCGAGAAAACACAAAATTGAAACGCGCAGAAAAAAGTGAATAAATTCAAAAATACAGAATAAAAATCAATGCCTTTGTCTAAACTTAACACCAGTGTTGACAACAAATAAGTCTTTCAAGTTTAAAGTTTTATGTTTCTGCTAGACATTTTGTTGTTAGTAACAAAAAAAAGTGTTAAATATATAGGTTTATGTCTGAAAGAGACAAACAATTGAGGCAAAATATTTGCGTTCGAAGCTTGTGCCACACACTGCAATTTGCGTTTGTGATGGTTGTCCTGCCCATGTAGTCACTGGTCTGTGTGTGTGGGTGATATGCTAATTGCCAACTCATTAAAACAGCTTCGTCTTTATGCTAGAAACCAACAAATGTCGTCCTTGCTGTGTAGTGTAGGAATTTCCATGAAAATATTTCTAGTGGCCCACTCCCGCCTCCCCCAAGTACTGCATATATATACGCATTCTAATTTAATCAGTTTGCTAAATAATGAGACAAGCATCCTTCGCTCTCACCCTTCTCTCAACTTGTAGCTCATCATGCTGCTTTCTGTTTTTGGTAGAATTTTCCTCAGACTGCATTTTGTTCTTAATTAAATGCACTTTTGTTGTGGGACAAATATTATTTTTACTAAAGACTCGACAAACTGGCTAACTAACCCTGAATAGCCTCTGCTTTTCCCTTTTCCCTTTCCTCCTTGTTACTTGCCACAATATTCAGGTAATCCTTGAAAGTTTGCCGACAACAAAAGCGTAAATACCCAAAGGACTTAGCTGTTATATTATGTATTCCTGAGCCTCATCCAAAAAATACGTATACGCACTGGTTGCCCGGCCCCTTCTCCATGTCGCCAAGTCGGTTCCATAATCGTTTTGGAAATTTATGCGCCAAGGGCCACAACAAAATGGGTTGAGCACATGTTTTTTTTTTTTGTGCTGCTCTTTATATATCTACCTTACCTACTACTTTATTTTTCCCTCCATTGTGTGTCTTCAAGTTCAAGAATCCTTGAGCAGCATTAGGTTTGACTCAGTGTATGTGCGTGTGTGTTTGTGTTGAGGACATTAAGACCCAAATAAAAAGTAAATTATGATTATCTAAGCGGGCCCTTTGAACTTGTGGCCATCGATCCCAGTTGTTGACCGGCATTTATATTTTAAAGCTACTTAGCTAACTGGGAACAAAATGCTATAACTCTAAATGTTTTATCTGGCTAAAAAGAAACTTTTAAAGCTTAATGTTTCATTTAAAAACTATTTAAATGCTTGCCCTCGTTTGTAGAAAATAAAATTTGCTCATATAATTTCGGCTTGTTTGGCTTTCGGCCAACGGCTAGCTGTGGGTGTGTGCAGGGCGTGCATAATCGCTGATTAGTGTCTACGTGTGAAACGGGAGGATATTCCAGACCCGGCTCTCTTGGTCAGCTTTGGCTCACCCGCTTTGGACCTATCCCCAGGATCTACCCGCAGTCGCCGCTTTTGCCACAAACAAAATCCGCAGGGCCTTGTGGGTCATAAATTCGCATTAGAAGCAGCACGCGGACGTGAATTGGACGATATTGCATCCACTAATAAGCAGGACGCATGATGTTATCCCCGCTGTGGGCGTGGCTCTTGCCAGGACGCAAAAACACACACACACACACACACACACACCGCACAAAAAGGACTCATACGCACGCATAATGAACTCGAGCTCAACGCAAGCGCTTAACTTAATTAAAAAGTGCATTCTATGGGTTCGCTCTATTTTGAATCCGTTAAACGGTCAAAACAGGCACGCAATGTAACCCAAAGAACTCGAGGAAAATTTTGGTTGGTACTGGGAATTTTCGCATATTTTTCCGTGAAAATATATGTATATTTTAAGCCATTTTCAACCCCCATTGGGTTGGAAAATTCTCCTAAAATTTACGCTTCACCAGACACAACATACACACACACACACTTCAGCCCCCTCCATGTCTGCGTCTAGTTTATGGCTGGGACCCCGCGTCGTCGTCGAATTTTGTGCTGCGAGGATAATAATATCAATTAAAACTCATTTCGATTCCGGGTTCCCCTTTATAATGCAATCACCTTTGCTATGCCGCATAAATTTAATTAAATAAGTTATTATATGTTTGTATATATATATATATTTGTATATATATTTGTTATGCAAATTGTTCACTTTTCATATAATGTTTATTGACCCTTTTTGTGCCTCCTCTGCTTTTTTTCGGCTACTGTTTGTCATAGCACACAGGGCCAATTAAAAGTCGGATAAATAATAAAATGTCCTGTAATAACAGTCAACTGACCTTTGACCTGTGAACTGAAGCAGTAATTTGCTGTAATGCGACACTTTAATTGATTTTTATTCCCATCAATTTATTGGAAAATAATAATTGAAAAGCAAAATGAGGAAAAGAGAATGCAAGCAGATTGCAGGACAAAGTGTAATTTGATGAAATCAAATAATTTTTGACATGCCCGAACGCTCATTAAAATATATATACGAAATCGGAGAGAATTTGAGCTGAAATTGAGTATAAAATAAAATGTTGGAGGGAGGAAAATGAGTTGAAAAAAAGAAAATATATTTACCAAATAACTTGAATTTAAATATATTTTAAAACTGATTTATTATCAAATATAACTCATAAATATATGATGCCCCATTTAGTGCTCTTTCTCTGGCTTTAAGTTATATCCCTCTTATGGCTTTCTAGCCTTTCATTTATCAGGTTTGGTGAAAAATTTATGAATTTCTGTCTAAACCACATTCCCACTTTTGCCATTTACAAATTAGTTTTTCAGGGATCCAGGGGCCCTGTGGGCCATCCTTTTACTATTTCTAAATCATTGTCAGTGAAATAATTTATGAAAACTCGCATTGATTGAATTTCAGTTGACAGAGAAAAGTGCAGGCAGGGGGAAAATAGAGTAAAGGGAAATTCAACTGGCCATTGGAATTCGGCAATTGAATTTTCGGGACTCATTAATTTTAGCCTTGTTTGTCATTGACTCATCATTATTGGCTGTGAATATGAGTTAACCGTGCCGTGTGGGTTTTGTGGCCTTCATTTTGGCTATTGATCAACTGTCCGTCTGCGGTTTTTCCGCCTTTCTGCTTTCCATATCTCCCGCTGCTTCTGCTTATTTTTTTGTTTGTTGAATTTTTTCTCCCCCCGCGCACTTTGCACATTTTCAGAGCAATTAAAATTGATTTATGGTGTCGAGACAGCCCGCAGCTCCAGTCAAATGCACTGTGGGCCATATATATCCTGGTTTTGGAGGAGCTTTGTGGGTTTCCTTGGGTTTCTTTTTCGCGCTGGACAAGTTTTTGGCACACGCATGGCTACTGTTTTTTTTTTTCTCTTGGTGTAATTAGGCGGAGTAATTTATTTTTATTACTCTTCATTTTCAGGCTGTCCACTTGGAATAAGAGGGAACAAATTTGTCAAGCTACAAATTATGTTTGGGGTCCCTTGTTCTGTAGGTTCTCCTTTTCTAAATTAGCACAAGGAAACTTCGTAGCAGGATTTTAATTAGAAGCGCTTTAAAGTACATTTTCTTAGGCACCTGAGCAGTAGGACCTTTTTTTCTTTTCCTACTCCTGCGGTCCCTTTTTGCGGCTTGCCTGATTTGCTTTGTCCATTTAATTGGCTTTAACTCTACGTAGGTTCCTTTCTCTTTTTTTTTCCACTCTCTTTGCCACTTTCATTAATGTACTCGGGAAAAGAAATTCACGCTCTGACGCCTTGGACACTCATAAATGATATATAGCCAGGGCCAAGGAGGCGGCGTTCGGGCCTGGGCTGTTAGCAAAGTTTACGGAAATTCAAAGCGCACAAGAAGATGTATAAAATTCGTTCAGAGAATCATTAAAAAGTATTAAGGAGGTGACCAAGATGATGAGCAACAAAAAAGCGTAATTTATGGCCAAATTAAACGAAACTAATAGGAAAAGCCAAGTGGGGTAGGCGGGTCCTGGGCATGTCCTTTTTGACAGCACCTTCCTGCTGGCTGCTAGCTGCTCTCTCCCTGCTTGCTGGTTTTTATGAAGATGGACACTTGTAATTCATTATGCGCTCAGTGCCGCAGCGCCTGAATCAACGGAAATGAGTCCAGGACAACTTGGCTGCTGCTCCTGCTGCTGCTGCTGCTGCTGTTTTGGCCATGTTAATTTTTCTTCATTTTTAAAGTCTCTGCCCCTTAGTCTCTCTCACCCCTCTTCGGCTTAGGCGCTTATTTCTTGTCAAGTTGGCAGACTCGTTAGTTAGTTTTGCTAGAATGCCTCGGTAATTGCTCGCCATCATTTTTGTTCACCAATTCGAACAGCGGTGAAGAGACAAGGACATCTGGCGGAGTTTTTGGTGAAGCTTTGCTGGGAAAATTCTACGAGCTAAGGGAGGAAATTTAAAATGTGGTGAAAAGCTGTTGGGGAGACTTTTAAAAGAGTAACTAACTTGGTTTTATGGTAAAGTTTAAAAGGGTTTGGTTAGTGTCCTTAAAAAGCTTTAATTTGTAAAATATGTAAAATGTAAAGGAATAAAATGGAAGTCCTGTTAAGGGTTTAAATCTAAAATTGTTTCTAAGAAAAAGTGTAAAGATTAAAGCTTTTTTAGAACAAATTTATAGGAATCAGTGAAATATAAAAGGATACTAAATGTCACGTGTTTTTTTTTGTGTTTAAGGATACTTCTAAGATTTTTCACGTCAATCTTTATTTTTACTGAACTTTTTTCCATGGGTTTTTCATAAGTTTTCTATAAAATGTCTTTACAATCCTGTACAATTCTGTCCAAAAGCTCTCGGATTTCACTTCCGCTTTGAACTTAAAGTTCGGAAATAGCTGAGAGCCAAAGCTTTGCCTCTCCTTAAAGCTCCACATGCGCAATGACAGCAAACAGCCTCCTAAAGCTGAATCTCAACCATGCTGGACCACAAGTCCTTTCCTGCTCACGTGTATGCGAAACTGAGTGTGTGCCAGGGTTTTATCACAACATTTAATATCGGACTGTGCAGCTTGTTTTGGTGTCAGTTGGAAACTTTCTGGTGAAGTGTTCGGTTGGCAATTTTTTACTAAGGACGAGCGGGCATTTTGGCTCGCTCCTTTTTATTATCTACGCTTTTTTGGACAGCTATTAACTCCTCTCTCTTGCGCCATAGTGACAATTGTGCTTGGGTTCTTGTTGCTTTTAAGGCCTCAAAATCCCACAAGGGAGGCGAACACGGTGCGTATACTTGTTGTAAAATAGCAAAAGGAAGAAAAAAACATTTGGCACCATCATCAATTCGGAGGTCCTGTGCCGCAAAGAGAACGAGGTAAAGAAGGATTTACCTGCGTGGCCTCTGTAGGTCAGTGTTATAACGATTCGCTGTCTGAATGTGGCATACTTTTGAGCACCACGATTTCGCATGACTGTCTGACAGCATTCAGGATTCTTTATTGTCCGTGTGTGTGCAATGGTTTGTGTGTGTGTGTGCCGCGCGTGAGCCTCAGAATCAGAAGGATTGTGCCAGTTGTGTCAGTGTTTGTGTGTGAGAGAGTGTTACTCGGGGGTTTGCAATTTCCGCCATTGGCTTTGTGTCAAGTCACTTGGCAAGCAGGCACACACCAACATGAGCACACACACACAGCGGGAAAGGATTGTAAAGGACACTAGGAAAAATAAATAGTTACTATCTTAAAGATATTTAACTAGGTATTCGAATTTCTTTACATTTTTAAATATTTTTTTATCCTTGGAAAATTTCTAGTTATGTTGATAATACCGCTACTCATGAAATAAGCAAAGACACATTTATTTTGTGACTTATTTTAACTTAAATAAATTATTAAAAATGTTAAAAACATTAGTAGTAAGTAGTAATTTGTTTTTAATCCGGTGTAAATTATTATTTTGGTCCCTATTCTTTTACGGAATGGATCTAATTATAATAACTATTAATATAAATATAAATTTTTACAACATTTTTGCCAATTTATTAATTTTAAAATTAACCACAGATTTTTAAACCGATTAAAATATATTTTAATATCATTTTTATACTTATAATAATAAAACTAAGATATCCAGAACACATCCTATTTTCCCTGTGCACCTTTTAGCCTTATTTACATTTGAGTGCCTTCTTGATATTTCTAGGTCTTGCTACTGACCACAATGACAAAAAAAAAAAGAGAAAAAAAATACAGCAAAAGGCAGACTATCCCAAATTCCCCGACTGTCAGTCTGTCGGACTAATTGCATTGTCGAGCTTTTTCGTTATTTTGCATGTAAAACAAATTCGTGTGGTGCATAATTTAAATATTTGGCCAGGCCAAATGAAAATTTAATGCCACAAGTTCTGCGGAGGCTGTTGGGGATTGTGAATTGTGCTGCTGCTGCTGCTGCTCCACTTCTTGTTTTTGTTTTGTTGTTTTTTGGGCTATTTTAGGCCCAGCTGAATGCTTGTTATTTGCCCCCAAGGAAGGGCAATAATTTTGCCGTTCAATTAGGTTTAGGCAGCAACAAATGCGAAAAGTCAAGTTTCCTTTTTTTTTACGACTACTATAAACATAAAAGTTCTCCCCAAAGATAAACACACACACGCATGCCCCACAATAAAATACAATCTGACACAGCCTCACAGCCACGTGTGTGTGTGTTTGGCATAATAAGTTTTGATTTGCTTTTATTCGCTCTTTTGGACCATGGCACTCATATTTACCTTCTTGACACCTTAATGGACAAAGGCCACGCACACACACAGAACAGACAGAGCGAGAGAAAGCCAGGAAAATGAAATGAAAATGTTCAATTCACCTATGCCGTCAACGCATTTTGTTTATTTATCATTCATTTTAGGGCCAAAAGACAGAGAAAATGGGTAAGAAATCTTTCTCGGGGTTATCGAGATTCGGAATGCCCTGAAAGCAGGGTCAACCAAACTTTGCAAAGATTTTAGCCAGTCACTGAGTGTTCTGAAATTTTCTTCTTGGAAAATAAATACTCTTACTTATAAAAATATATATTATTAAATTACAAATTGTTTTAAAAACAGATTACTTAATTTTATAATATATAAAAGTTTTTAAATGTGGTTTACAACATTTTTTTTTTGTTTTATCTTTAATCTCAACTTGTTTCCTTTTGTTTCTTCCTTTTCTAATATTCAAATTCCATTGCTTGTTTAGTTTCCTTGAAAAATGTATCATTAAAATACCATTTCAAAGTTCGGTAAAAACTGGCCATACTTGGCACTCCCATACACCAAGAGTATCAAAGAGGAAATGGCCAAATGCCACGGTTGTCATTGGTTTGGCATTGGGTTATTGCCTTTGGTTATTGGGGTCCAAAATACGCAGGCCTTCCTGGCAAGAACAGATGGCAAGCTGAGAACTGAGAATGGGGAACTGAGAGGTGGAAGATGGGACTTGGAAGCTGAAGTGAAAAGGATATATAGAAACCGAATGGAGGCAAGAAAAAGCTGCCATGTCATCAACATAATGATGGTGCAGACAAGTTGAATATGTTTCTTGGGCTGAGACCGGGTCTCCTTGCTGTTGTTGTTGTTGCTGACCTGCCCTTTGCTGATTTGCTGTGCGGGCGCCACGCTGCGTATACTTGTTCTGACATTGATCGAATCGCATTGCCTACTTTTTGGGGCCGTTCAAAATGAAACCCAGGCTGGGCTCCTGCCTCCTGGCGGCTGTCAGTCCAGCTTTTCCCGAACGCTTGGCTGCGCACTTTAGCTTCTGTCATTGGCTGTCAGTTGGAGTCCAATTCATTTCTCTTCAACTCATGCCATTATACCCCGCCTGCCCAAGCTTTGAGAATTGCAACTTTTGTAGGAAGCAAACGAAAAAAAAGGGGGAAAATATGGGAAATAAGAGACGGTTTTAAGCGTAATGCAATTGACACATTAAATGAGCTTGCCACAATTGAATCAGTAGCAGAACAGACTCACTCTACAGCATTAAATATTCCTTTCATTCTTTTAATACGAGATTTAGCGTTATTTTTTTCGCTCTGAATCGACTCAACGAACTGTGAATAGTTATTGACGAGAATTACGGCATTAAGTGCCTTGCAAATTTGTTAAATTCCACATTTAATGTTATTAAAATATTTATGGGGCGCATTTTATAGATTTTCACGAGCGCTGAAAACATTTGCCAGCCATAAATATTGACAAATGAAAACCCAAAAGAAAATATATATTTTCTTTGTCATAAAAACAAAATGGTTGCGTTTGGTTTTTCTTTTTTTTTATTGTATTCTCTGTATCCCCCTGATAACGACGCGCATTCAGGCGATCCAAACTGTCAATATATGTATATATGCATTTATATATATTGATTTATGGGCTAGGGTTCGCTGTTTTTGTCATCTGCTTTCCCGAAAAGGCGGCACAACTATTTTGAATGCCACAATTTGTCACAGAACAAAAATAAAACGAGGTGAGAGGATTGCCCACTGCAATTCAATTTAACGTTTTTGCCAAATTGTTGCCATTTTAAAATATGAAACAAGCCAGGCGTGCCAGCCAGAAAATACAAAAACCGAGATAAAAATAATATATATATAGAAACAGACCAAAAGCTGGCACAACATTTTTCCCTATGGAATATTTTGCACGTTTTTCAGCCGGAAAATCGTTTCGGGCCATGCCCATGAATGTGGGATAGTTGCTGTCTGCCAAAAACGAGGGGGAATTTTTCAATTATTAAAACAGTGAGTAGGGAAAACAGCTTTGTATCCTTTCTGGTGAAGGAAAACAAGGAAATCTATCAATAGCACACAGGCAAAACCCAGGGGCAACAAGCCGCCACATTGCATATAAATAAAGTATAAGGCGGAAAAAAAACTGTTGCCTTTAAGAAAACTTTAGAGTTTATCTCCAGCGGTTATTCACACCTATGAGTGTGTATGGCTTGGGATTTTCCCCAACCACGAGTCAGCCAGGAAGAGGAGCAGTCAGTGGCAACCACAACTCAACTCGCTCCTCAGGATGAATGACAGCGCCAGGCTGAGTTGACAGCCCGCCAAAAACTTAATGCCAGGAGAAGCGAGACAGGGACCTTCTCCTGCTTTTCACAACTTTCGACTCGCCAAGTTGGCGCATTTTGGGGGTTTTTAGGTTTTGCTAATCTGCAAAAAACAGCAACGCCCAGGCCAAGCCCCAGCATCCCGAACAAAGATAACTTAATTCGCTTTACTGTGTTTGGCTTGCGAAAAAGTGCAGCTAAATGAAAATGTTATGCCAAACTTTTCGACTCGCTTGGCTTATGGAGGGGAAAGATTTAGACGTCGCTCAACTCCTAAATAAAGAAGGAAATGAGCTAAAAATTGTATGGATCAGAGGAGCTGGCACGAATTTCTAGATTTCTTTTACTAATGAACTAAAGTAAAAAGGGGATAGGGATGATTAGAAAAGTCTGTAGAAAGTTGTATACGATTTTTGTGGTAAAGTCTGCGAAAATATGCTTTAAAGTTTGTTAAGAAAGTGTGGAGTTTTTAATTAAGAAACTCTTGATTATCAAAGAATTCAATTAATTTAATATTAATGAATTTAAATTCTGTATCTGGAGTATATACCTCGAGTATTTCACTTGCTCGTAAAGTCTTCATCAATTCGCATTTAAGGCAAGCATAAAAAAGCGGGAAGTTGTCCGATTTTCCCCCTGGCTTAATGAGGCAACACGGGACTTGGTCCGGCGACCGACCTCCTTCTTCTTCTTTTGCTCTGCCCCCCGAACGTTTCGGGTTTTTATGTTTGGCCATAAAATGCGGACAGCTCCTAGCACTGGACGTGGATGGAGGACAAGAGGACGAGGAAGTGGTTGTGGATGGGGCTCCATTAATTATGCAATGTCCGACTGGGCCGAAAAAGCCTCAGCAGAGCGACTTTTCCGGGCTTTTCCGCACTTTGTAGCTCGTAATGGGTAACGGATGAGTTGGTGGGGGAGTGAACAGGACACACAATTTGCATTTCTCATTGATTTTCCAGTGCATCATTAAAAATGCATTTAACGCAGAGTGGAATACACTTTAAGCATTGTTCTTAATTAATTGTTTCGTGCGGTGAGAGCACAGGCCTTTGCGGTTGGTCAGGCGGTATTTTCCAACCGAGTAAATATAAATGTACGGGTTGTATCTCCCATGATTTTTTTTCTCCACTCATAACAGAGACTCGAACTCGAACTCTACCAACTTTTGGCAGCTTCTCTTTCGTTTTTTCTCTAATTAATGAAATGAAAATATTTGCATTTCAACAAAAGGAGAAACGTCGGTGATGTCCTGATGAAAATTAAAAAAGTTTTAACTCTCTCAGAAACACACAAAGCATACTAGGTATATATGTATGTTTATATATATTTATTTTTTTTGTTCTCTATTTGCAGAAAGCCGTTAAACCATCGGCGGCAGCGCCCGCATCTCCAACATCCTTGGGCTCTCGGGATGCAATCTATATTGATGATGATACCATTGAGGGCTCCGGCGGACGTGGCGGGGTAAGTTGATCATCCTTTTTCCCATATAAATTAGTTAATTAAATTTTTTATCACGCTCAAAGGGAGTTTTGCCTTGTTAATTCAGTAAACTGATCACAAAAGTGGGGAATTTTTTTTTGGCCATTTGCATATTAGGAGAGTCTGCAGGATTCTTTCACTTGCCAAGGTTTATGTAAACATGGCTTTTTTGTGAATATTTTAATTTTTGCAAAACAGAGTTTACTTTTTACCTTTTTTTGAGAGAAGTTTGCAGCTGAAGTTTTAAAGGAAGTTTATGGTTTTAAGGTAAAACCAGAAAAATGTGGACAAATCTGAATAAATTAAAGATTCCTGACACATAAGCTGGTAGTTTTTAATTTTTTAAATACTTAAATATATATTTTTAACTGAAAAAACTTAGAAATTTGTTATATCAATGTAAATGGTACACCAAAAAATAGGTTTCTAAAATGTTATGGAGAATTATTTAAGTTAATAAAGGTTTATTTAGATAAATTGAACATTTGTATTGTTTCCAGATCTTAAATAGTGTTATTTTATCAAAACTAAAACAACTTAGAAATGTGTATTAAATATTACAAAAATATTTTTAAACACCTTTTTTAAACACCTTTCTTAATCTTTATTGAAATATGTACATAAAAACATTCCATTTATTGATTCACCGTATCAGGCATTATATTCAATTTAATATCCCCCAGTTTAAACCGCAATTTTATTAGGCAATTCTGTCTGGCTTATAGCTCCCCTTTATTACCATGCATTTTTATGGCCGGAAATAACAGGATTGCAAAAAGGGTAGAAACATATATGAACCATATATGTATATACATATATGCAAAAGTTGGGGCCAAAAGCTTGTTACGCAATCAAAACTTGACGTTGGAAAAACTCATTTGTTTATGCGCATGAAATGTTAATGTTCAACACCTTTTTTTTCTAGCTATGAGTGTGAAATGTGTGCAAGTTTTTTTTATTTAATTTTCTGCTTTTTTTCTGTAAAATGTATGTGCATTTGGCATGTGAGCGACATTTGTTTGAAAGTTTTTGACATCGCTGGGCTGCTTGTTCCGCTCAGGACGCGTCAATTGTTGAACCACACACACACTCATATGCTCACTTCCGCTCACCCATACTTGTGTGCACGCGAAGAAAAAAAAAACTAATTAAAATGCGTGGCTGACATTGCGGCGGCACAAAAAAAAAAAAAAAGGAAAATACATTCCCCAAGCGAGTAGAAGTAAAAAAANGAAAAAAAAAAAAAAAAAAAGGAAAATACATTCCCCAAGCGAGTAGAAGTAAAAATAGAAAAAGTTTAATTAAATTCTTTGGCTTTTTCGCTTGTTTTCCTTGGCTCGTTTTGGTTTCCGATTTCTTTCCTATTGCCGCGCGAATTTAATTAAACATTTTGTGCTCTTTTGATGGGTGGGAGGGTTCCACCCAAAAACAAAAAACAAAAAAAGTAAAGGGGCAAAGAAGGACCAACATAAATAGAAAATTGAGAGAAACTTTTTCGCGGAATTCAATCAGCAAACTTGTACATGCGGGGCACGTTGCATACTTTATCGAGCCACTGTGACTAGATCAACAACAGTCGCTACCCTCAAAAAGCTATTGACTTAGGCATTAATTTTGTATGGAAACTGTAATGCTGTCCAGGATATTTAGCCTGGGATTTTTGACAGCTTTGTGTAGAAATAAGTAAATAAAAGTCCTTTGAAAGGGATTTCATTTTTAAGCTCAGGGAAAAAGAGGTATTTTTGTTATGACTAAAACAAGCCATATAAATTATATGACTCTTTAAGGGGGGATATACATGTAAACCAAAATTTTTTTGGGAATTTTTTTTTTTTTGTTTAAAAAATAGTTTATTATTTAAAGAATATACTGTGTAAGTTTCATCATCGAATTCCAACTTTAAGTGCCTCAAATCAAGTATGAACGCAAGGTATACAAGTGTAAACGTGGGCGCATCAAAATCTTTAAACGTCTTTTTCTCAGCTTAAAATTCTTGCATTTCTACCTATGCTATGGACACGATTCACAAAAAACTACGTAACATATCGGAGTGAATCAAATTTTATTATGATAAGCATGAAATTATCTTCTATTTGAACCTACATGGTTGTTATAAAACTGAGTATTACTATTTTTTAAGAGGGTGGGAAGTGAAAACTGATCACCTGAAAATGGCATTTTTTCCTTCAAATCAAAATTTAATTTTTTTTCTTGATTTCTTTTTGGTTTTTTAGGTTCAAATAGAAGATACAGGTGTAATGAATACAAAAAAATTTTGTTTACGGATTTTGGACAGGAATTACGAGCTCTATCGTGTCCATAGCACGGCAACTCAAAGCTCGAGGCGCTACGGCATATGTTCCATAAATCCGCCATTTTGTAAAATATTGTTTATAACTAATTTTTTTTATCATCTCTGATTTTACTTTTAACTATATCCAAAGTTTCACGACGATTGCTTGACTATTTCTTATAAAAAAAAATTCACGAAAAATGGCCAAATTTT
>VNKB01005925.1:0-77268 GCA_008042735.1 Drosophila leontia
ACTTCTGAATGCAACAGCAGTCAACTCAAAATGCAAAGAGAATTAGAAGACAAAACCGAACACCGAAAATTCTCGCGCGTGTCAGGGTATAGCCGACAAGGCAATGCCTTGCAATTAGATTCACAAAGGGCCAATAATCAAACATGAACATTTCGGCCATGTCTAAAGCACATTTTCTTACGTGCTTATATCCCACACGATTTTATACGTAAAAATTAATTAAATATAATCTTAAATATTTTTAAATAATTCTACTTATTTTAAAAAGGTCATTCTCACGTCGGTGCAATACTCTTTGTTTTTTACACCAATTTTCTTTCCTCCCTTCCTTCCATCTCCATCTCTCTCTAATTTACGAATTCTCGCAACCGCTACTCCGAACGTAGATCGAAAACAATAACAAATATGAAGATCGAACTTCGTGAAGCCCTCGGCAATAGCCGAGCGTAGGTAGAATTTGTTTCGGCTATTTTGTTTCGAACTTCGCTGAACCAGGCCCATGTAATTTGTTTTGGTTTTTCGAACATGCCGCGAGGAATCGGACGGGCCAGGAATTCTGGAACTGCAGGGTATATATATATATATACATGTGTGTATGTGTGGGCCTGTGGCTGTCTCTGTCTGCGTTGAGTGCATTTCGTGCGTTGGCAGCTCATCGTTGGTCTCCGTAATTTCATTAGGGCAGTAGGACAGCACACACACGCAAAGAAAAGCTAGTTTCATGGGAATTTTGCAGTTCAATATACTGCTATCAAGCTAAAAACTTTTTAAGCACTGCATCAAACGCCAGAATGTAGGCAATGATTACAGCAAGCCAAAGTATGCAAGCCATTGCATACTTTTGAGGGCTGCCTGCGGGGCAGGATAACAAGAGAAGGTTAAATTGGCCTTAAAACTTGCACGATTCTGTGGAAACTTTGTATTTGCCATAAAAATAAACTAAGCAGCCTTTGGTAGCTAACCGCAAGCCAGCATAACTATTATGAAGGGAGCTAGATGGGGCTTGAAATTAAAAATACTAATAATAGTACTAAAGTAAAATATTATTTAGGAAATAATTTTGAAAATAAATACTTGGCATTTTATTCTCACTTAATTTATTCAAGTGTTATATTTTTTAATAAATCGCTTGTCCCTGTTTTTGTAAAAATAAATCAAAGAAAGGACTAATTGCTGCTTTGAGATTTAATGAGGCACAGCACGGTTTTTACATGGCTTTCAGAATTTTAAGCCGATAATTTCTGCTCATTATATTGTAATTCCATGTGATGAATGAAACGAAATATAAAGTTTGGTTCAGGGACAGCCACAACTTTTTTGAAGGCACTTTTTTTTAATGTATACGAAAAGCTTACATTTCTGGCAATTAATTTAAAATTTTAATATTTATTCTGTTTCAAATTGTTATTATATTTTTATATTCTTTTTATTTATTAGATTTTTCTCTGTGCCGAAATGCACACACACACACCCAGGCATCGCTCAAAGGACGTGTTAAGGAGCTGAGCTAAACTGAAAATTCAGTTCACTTTCACTTGGTGCCAACACCCTCCCTCCTGCCTCACTCTTAGTGTCATTCAATCAATAATAAAAAAACGAGAAAAAGAGGAAAAGCAAGCAAAAAATAAAAAAGAAAAAGAGGGAAATCTCCGCCCGGCTTTGGCATAGTTTTCTTCCATCTGCGAATGTGCACGATGGAATCAAAATCAAAAAGGCTTTAACAATACTTTTCGTCTTATGCGCGTACCATATTATGTAATTGTAGGGCTAACACACACACACACATAGAGCCAGCTTGTGTGTGCGCGAGAGGGATGGGTGGGGGGGAGAGGGAGAAGCACTTCATTTCTTGGCATTTCCTTTTGGCATTCGTAAAGAGAGAAGACGCACCACACACATGGTCTTGTATTTTTGTGCCCGCTTCTAGGTTTTTATTATTATTGCTGTCACACACACACAGACACAATTACTAACACACACGGATGTGGGAGAGAGAAAAACACAGCAGCCAGTACAGTAAACTGTCTTTAAGCAGCAGTATTATAATTGAAATATTTATTCATAATTGTATATGATAATTTTACGCAAAGTTGAAGCTTAAAAATTAATTAATTTAGTAAAAAAAAATGCATTAATTTCACTTCGAAGAGTTAGTTTTATAAGATGAATAATTCTGCATGCTTTATTTTATAGTGAATAAAAATCAAATTTGAAAATAAATAATTTCTTAATACTTTTACGATATAACACTTTAAAAAAGTTTTAAAAAAATGTGACATTAATTTTCTTCTGCCGTCTAATTTATTTGGGCATTGATGCTGATCAAGAATATATACGATTTATAGGGTCTTAAATCACTGACCAAAACTATAATAATTCTTTTTAATTAATAAATTAAAAGCATCAAATTAAAATTATAATATATACATCATAGGCAGAACGACCTGTATGCATATACAAACATGTCCTCGTCTGCTTTTGCCATTGTCCTTTCCTCATAGTCGGCATCTTTGGCATTTTTCCTTGGCGCGCTCTTTGTCTCTCGCCCTAACTTGCTCTTGCTCGCTCGCTCTCCCTGTGGGAGAGAGAGCTTTCTCCCTCGCTTGCTGGCTAGTTCTTCTTCTTATTTTTCTACTTCTTCTCAAGCATCTCGCTGGCGATGTGTAAGTGTGCGTGTAAGTGTGTGAGCAGTATGTGTGTGTGTGTTACTTTTGCCGCTTCTGCTTCAGTGTTTATTTTGTGAACATTTCGAATGTGACTGCTGGCCGAGTGTCATTTTATTCTTCACTTTCTCTCTCTCTCTCTCTGTATGTCACTCTCTCTCCCCCTATCCTGTTGTTCGCCTTACTCTCTCTTTCTTCTGCTTAATCTTCCACTTTCAGGCTGTCTTTGTGTGAGTGCTTGTGTCATTGCCATTAATTAAACACGTTTATGGCCGAAACAGGCCAAAGAAACAACGAAAAACAAAAACAACAACAAAAATAAAAAAAATAGGAATAGAAATAGAAATAGGAATAAAAATAAATAAAAGGAAAGGAAATAAAAGTGCCGCAGGCCCGGGAGCAGCAGCAGCCACTTTGCACATTAAATTATCGATTATGACATTCATTCACAGCTCAGAACGAAAATAGCATCAGCAGCAGAAAACACAAAAAAAAAAAAAATCAGCAGCCAATCTGGCTAAAAAGCTTCCACGTCCTTTCCCCCCTTGCATACATTTTGGGGCCATCAAAGTCGACAAAACGACCAGCGGCGAGCAAACAAATAAGGCAAACATTTTCCAGGCGGCGGGCATACATGGCGTATGGGCAACGTCACTGTCACCGCCGCCGCTGCAACATGGGGCATCCCCTATCCCTCTTCGTGTATGCTTTTGTGTGCACAGTAATGGTGAACATATTTGGCAACCATCAAGGTTACCTTTTTTTTAGTCAAACTAAAAATAGGAAATATATTGCAATTTTTAAAGAAATTAAATGTCAACATTGAGGTTAAAAAGTTGCTATTAGAATATAACATTATAAAGTTAACGAAACAAAAAACTATTTACACTTAAGCCACCAACATTTATGGGGAATATTGTGTTGCGTGTAAATTGTTGCAATGTAAATTCTTGTGTATTTTTGATAAATCAACAAATAATTTAAATTTTATGAATTATTAAAGTAAAATAAAAGTTGGTCAATAATAAATAATTTAAAATATAATAAATAGTATAAAAATAAATATATATACAAAAAATATAAAATAATTACATTAAAATAATTTGATTAAACAAATAAATATATACAATAAATAATAAAGAGACTAAAAAGGTTTCCAAAAATATAAAAATTTAATAATTTAATTTATTATTTATGTTTAATAAATTAAATAATTTTTCGATATTTTTAAAACCTTTTTATTATTTTATTTTATAAATAAAGCACTTTTACAACACCTCAAAAATTATATTTTATACTGTTAGAGTCATTTTTAAGGAGTTAAAGAATTTTAGTAATTTTTGCTAAGATTCCTGATAATAATAATTCATAAAACTATATATTTCCCAGAATAATATACACACGTATTTTATATAACATTCATTAAATTTAATTTCCACAAACTATTAATTTTTCCAACATTTTCATTCCTCACAAAAAAAAAATCACACACATTTTACCACTTTTAATTATCCAACCAAATATTTAATTTATTTATTAAGCTTTCCGCCACTGTGCTCCCGGATCCCAACCATTTATGTTTCGTTTTTGTTTCGGAATTAATATTCGACAAGCGACGACAAATGGCAAAAATGTTCAGGGACATAACAAAGCGAAAACCCTTTTTGGCCAATGCAGGAATTTACATTTTCAGCCATGTGGCAATTAAATTAAACTCGGCTTCGTATTTCGCATTTCGAATTAATTAAAATGCAACAGACCAACGAGGTCTGATGCTGTCGTTGCAGTAAAGTTTGTTTAATTGGTAACACTACTCGGACACGACTCCCTCGGGCGACCAATATGTGGCGGCGTGGCCTTGAAAAATCTTTGAATTTGAATCACCCACTCATTACGGGGATTTACAAAATAATAAGCAGCAAATATTTGGAATTAAAAAAGGCTAAATGAAATCGGAAACAAGCACTGAAAAGGTTTATTAACTGAAAGGATCTTTGATTTAGACTTTGGCAAGGATTGAGTTGATTCTTAAATTAAAATTTAAAAAAAATCAGCTCTTTAATATATTTAATATTATTTTATTTTATATTATTAATATGTTTTATATTATTATTATTATATTTTCTATTATAAATTATTTATTATACATATATCTTAAAATTACTTGAAGCCCAGACAAAAGGCTAATAATTATTTAGTTAGACCCTTAAAAATTATTAAGCAAAGGTTAAGTCAAGCCTTATTTGACAAACAAAATTATTATTAATTTAATTATTATTATTATTAAATATAATTTTTTATAAAATTAAAACAAAGCCATAAAAATATAATGGCATTGACTAACAATTTACTAAATTTTAATAAAAAAAAAATAAAAATAATAATAAAAAGAAAAAATTAAATAAAAAATAAAATATAAATTTATTAAAAGAAATCATTAAAATATAAACCAATTTTCACCATACAAAATCCCAAAATCCTTCAGGAACACACAAAAAAATTTCAAATGACCATTTTCAGGATTTTATAGGTGCTAATTATACTCGGAGAGTACAAACCACCCCTTAAATGTATAATATTTACAAGAGTAAACAAAAATTAGTTTTTATGAACTATATAAAATATATTTTTACGGCCGACACTTAACCTCCCGCTGGCAGGACTCGCATTAATATTATAAATATAAACCCCTTTTTGCAGCCAGACTAAAGTCCTAAAAATACGCACAGAGTTTGAAAGGCCAGCAGCAGCAGCAGGACATTCCGACACAACACCCATAATCACTCAATTTTCGAGCCATCCCATCTCATCAGAGATTCCCCCCATCCCCAAAAGGGAACAACTGCTCGTCGACATTGAAAATTGCCATACAAAAATTTGTACAAAAAAAAGAAGAGAAAAATATCATTAGGGCCGCCTCGAACGAAAAAAAAGGGAAAACTTTATTAATAATGAAGCTAATAGAGTTTTGAGGACCCACCCAGGACCCCTTATCCTCTGAAAAATAAGCAAAGCAACAACAAAAAATACATATATATAAGAAGAAGAAATAACGAAAATTTGGTCAGTGGCTCAAGGAGCTGTAAAAATAACAAGGCGCAGACAAGAGGCGGCAATGGCAAAAGGCCTAAATCGGGGGTGGCAACGCAGACAGACACACTCCCACACACACACACACACACACACACGAAAAACGATTGAGTAATTTTTTTTTTTCTTTCTTTCCAGCCACACAACTTCATTAGGGTCGAAAACCGAGATGAATATGGAGGTTTTTGGTCGGTTTAGTCGTCTTCTTGGGGGTCCGCCGTGGTTATATAAATATAAAAATGCTGGAAAAGCTTTTCGGGGGAGGGGGAGGAAAATGCTATAAAGGGAAAACTCAAGGAACAATTAAAGGCTGCTGCCAGGGGCCTTAGTTTTGCGTAATCTGTCAACTAATTGGCAGGACGACGACAAGGGGACACACATGTGACAGCCCAAACAGGACTCTCTCTAGCCTTGACTTTGGGCCGCAAATTGGATTAACCTAAGGCCAAAGACTTTAAGGAAGTGCCACAACAAAAAAATGGATATATAATTATATAGAGTATATTGAATTTAGGTTTAGAAATTTATATATTTTAAATATATTTAAATTAAGTTTAAATTTCACTTACCTTTGCAGCAGCTTTCAAGCATTGTTGTTTTTATTGTTCTATGGTTGTTGTTATTACTTCTGCTTCAGGCTGTTGTTGTGGCCGTTTGTTGTTGTTGTTTCTGGTGGTAATGTTGTTGTTATTATTATTGCTGGTTTAGTTGTTGTTGTTCTGTTCGCACTCGTGTTCAAACCGCACAAGAACAAAAAATCTCACAAAAACAAAAAGCAATCCAATGGCCAACATTTTGTAACTCTCTCTTTGTAATTTCTATTTATTTATTATATTTTTTCGGCTGAGGCACGTTTTAAATATACTAAATATATATAATATATATATTTAATTTTTTTTTTTGTAATATATTTAATACTTTTTTTTCAGCTTGGCTGGATGGGTTCCGGTTGGGTTTCTTCTTATTTTTTTGTTGTTGTTTTCGCGTAATCTCTCTCTCTTGGCACTCGAACACTTTTGCCTTAATATATTTTTGTAATATATTTTTTTGTTGTATTTTTTTGTTATATTTGTTGTATTTTTTTGTTAGAAATCAAATCAAATGATGGCGAATTCTCATCTCCCTTTTCGCTCTCAGCTTCGGCTTGGGGGTCTTGGTTTCGGTTTCGGCTTGGCTTGGTTTTGGTTTTGGTTTGGATTTGGTTATGGTTCTGGTTCTGGTTCGAGAGGCTCGGACTGAAGACCACTCAGAGGGCGATGATGATGGAAGGCGGGCGCACGCTGGCTCCGCACCACATGACCGCACTACACGATTGACAGTTTGGCACTGAGCACCACCGAGCGCTGGGCAGGACCAGGACCAGAGCCAGGACACAGCGCCGCCAGGAGCCAGAAGCTTATCAGCCGAGCCGAAGGGTATACCGATTGCCCGAAAGCCCGAACGAACAGTCGCCGCCGCCATCGTCAAGCTTCGGCAGCGCCGAGCTCTGTCGCCCCTCTCTAGCGTGTGTGCGTGCGTGCGTGTGTGTGTGTGGGCCAAGGGCGTAAGCAGAATTTTATTAACTTTCAAAAGGGGCTTATTAAATATATTAAAACACCACAACAAGCAGCATTCTAATAACTATGAATATGTAGGCGGCTTTAACTTCCGACTGCATGCGTTAAATAATATAATAATAAAAACTCGTAGACTTCGCGACGCGCGATATATGCATGATTTCACTCCGAAGTAAATGCGTACTAAGTACAGCTAACGCATGCATCAGCTTGGCAGAGCAGATTGGAATGTTCTAAAAACTGGACGTAACTACAGCCAACTCAAGCATCAGCTTGTGAGAGCACATTGGAAAGTGGACGTAACTAGAGCTTACTTAGGCGAGCGCTTGTGAGAGCAGATTGGAAAGTGGACGTAACTATAGCTAACTCAAATCAAAGCGTGCGTTTGTGAGAGCAGCTTCAAGAGTTTGAGCGGAGTGGAAGTTTCCTGGAGTAGAGAGAGCGGAGATCCTGGATGGCTTCATTAAGAGCAGAGAGAGAGAAAAAGATCGTAGACGTAATGATTGTATTGGAAATGTCAGCTCTATGAAAAGGACAGCAATAAGCACGGGAACGATTTTTAGATGTGTATCACGTGACACACATTGATTGAACTTTCTTGCCTTCTTTTTTTGTATTATAATTATTGTTTTCAATATATTTAAGAATTAACGATATAACGAATGAATAGAAAAATTAATATTAGAGTTATATTGAACATAGCACCCTATTTAGATATTAAAATAACAACTTAAAAGGGGACACATAACCCCCAAAAACCCACAAGCACAGCCTCTGTGTGTGTGTGCGTGTGTGTGTGTGGGAGAGCTGGCTTGCGGGGGCAGCGTGTCGCTGCTGGGATGTGCGCGACTGTTACAAAAAAAATTTGTATCCAAGCCCAAAGCGAGCACTGTCGCCTCTCGCCTCATCTCCACTCACCTCACCTCGTCGCGCATCCTTGCTCCATGCTCCACCCCCCCGTGTCCCCCTGCTCACCCACTTTGTTCATTGAAGAAAGCCCCAGCAGTCTCAGCATCAGGACTCTGAACGAAACGAGACGAGACGAAACGAAACGAAACGTAAGGACACCGAACGAAATGAAACGAACCTGAACCAAAAGCCGAGAGTCGAACCGAACCAAAAACCCCAGTTCTCTGTGGGCTCAAAGGCCCGCCCGTTGGGAAATCCGGTAAATACCAGAAATTTGGGAATATTTTCTAAAATTTTAAATAAATAATTAAAAAATTTAAATAAAATTATTTTCTTAAGTTTTAAAATTAATTTTTAAAGGGAAATTCGTTAGGGAAATTACTATTATTAAATCAATTATTCTTAATTATTTTCTCAAGTTGTAGAATAAATTTTTGTAGAAAAGAAATTCATTAGAAAAATGACTCTTTTTAAAATAAATACTATTAAAGTTTCCTTTTAAATTATTTTTTGAACATATTAATAAAGAAGAAATTGTAAAATATCACTGAAAACGAAAAAAGTCAATTTAAGAAGCATAAATTTCTGAATTTTAAATGATAATCAAACTTTATAATAATATTTAATATTAATATCAATATCTTAATTATCTCCCGAGCAGCATTGACTGCTCGAAATAGTTTCCCAAAAAATACCTGCTAAAATGTCAGACCTTGTGGGAGTTGCAAACATTTTTCCCCAAAACCCACCTGAGATCCTTGCCTGGCCACCTGCATACATTAGGGCTTCCCTTCCTCCCAGCTCCCAGTTCCATTTGCCAGATGAAACTTGCCCGGATTTCCAATTAAGACAATAAGAGAATCATATCCGAGGACGGCAAAGAAAGAAAAGCTCAAGTGGTCGCTGGTGGAATTGAATTGAATAAAGATAAAAAAAAAAATATTTGTCTGCCGCGGGCGATGCGCATTTCCCAGCGGGGACAAAGCCAACAGAAGACCCCCACAGCAGCAGCGGCGGCAACAACAACAACCACAGGCGAAACAGCAGCCGCCGCAACACAGATGGAAAAAGAATTGCTGCACTGACAAAAATAGGGGATGGTTTTTCAATCAAATTGTAAATTTAAAATATTCATAAAGTTAGGAGATTCCTAATATTATAATAAAAGAAAATAATTGTAAGAAAAAACTTGTACAGGAAGGATTTCCCGAGAAAAGAAGTTCGAAGTTTGTAATTGAAGCATTGAGAATTGATATTTATTTGGTACCCAATAAAAAATGTCTAACTTAAATGTAAAGAATACAAGATCTTAAGCTAAAAGAAATATTTTTTTTTATGTACTCACATTTGTCTAGGTCCCTCCTTTGACTTATCCATCTCCTTGATTTATCGCTGATCTCAAAGTCTTTCCGGTGATATCTGCTCCTTTTCTCGATCTTTCTCTCCAATAGATAAACCCGTAGTACTAAGCTACTTAACAGAGAGGGTACACTGAAACACAACAAGAAGCAACTCTTTCAAAAAAGGGAAAAGGAAATACTACTACACTACTACACTACTACACTACTACACTACTAGACAAACACACCACCGCACCACATCTACCACTCGACCCTCACCATTCAGCTGGGTTACCACTCAGAAGATGCTAGAACTAGTTGGTTTATATGGTTTATGGGGTCGGAAATGATTCCTTGACTTAGAAAAATATTATTTTGTATTATAAAATCCGATTTTTTAGATTAAAAAACTTCAGAATTTTTAAAATTTAAAAATATCATAACTCGGGCAAAAAGGCATTAATTTTAAATCGGAAAACTGTTCTGTGCAAGTTTTTCTACAGTTAATAAATCTGCATACTTAATTTAATTAGTTAAAAAATTCTAATTTTGGCCAAAATCTGAGAATTTTAATGATGTAACCCCTTATCAAATTTCTTGAAAATGGCTCAAAATTTGTTTTCCTCCGGACATGGCTTAAACGATTCGCATTTGAATGCTGATCAAGAATATATATGGTTTATGGGGTCGGAAATGACTCCTTCACTTAGAAAAAATATTATTTTGTATTATAAAATCGGATTTTTTAGATTAAAAAACTTCTTATAATTACCAGAATTTTTAAAATTTAAAAATATCATAACTCGGACAAAAGGGCATTAATTTTAAATCGGAAAACTGTTCTGTGCTAGTTTTTCTTAGTTTTATAAATCTGCATACTTCATTTTATTATTTAAAAAATTCAAATTTTGGCCAAAATCTGAGAATTTTAATGATGTAACCCTTATCAAATTTCTTGAAAATGGCTCAAAATTTGTTTTCCTCCGGAGATGGCTTAAACGATTCGCATTTGAATGCTGATCAAGAATATATATGGTTTATGGGGTCGGAAATGATTCCTTGACTTAGAAAAATATTATTTTGTATTATAAAATCCGATTTTTTAGATTAAAAAACTTTTTGTTTTTTTTTTTAAATTAAAAATATCATAACTCGGCCATGAGAGCATTAATTTTAAATCGGAAAATTGTTCTGTGCAAGGTTTTCTACAGTTAATAAATCTGCATACTTCATTTAAAAATTTTGAAAATTCAATTTTTTATCAAAGTCAAAAATTTTAATGATGTAACCCCTTATAAAATTTTTCAAAAATGACCAAAAAATCGATTTTTTCCTGACATGTCTAGAAAGATTCCCCTATTGATGCTGATCAAGAATATATATGATTTATAGGGTCGGAAATGACTCCCTCACTGAGTTAGTAGCTTCTAACTTCAATTATAATTATAATATTAACAAAAATAATATAAAAAATGTATAATTTAGTAATTTACTAGTAACATAACTATGATAATTTAAAAACTTCCAAACCTAAATCACCCCAGTTTTTCTCTCACTGTTTTGAGTGGGTAACGAAGGCGCAGCGCCAAGTGCCATGTGCGGCGCTTTGTGTCCGCGCCTCGGTGTATGTGTTCGTCCTTGCGGTATACGCGTGTGTGTCTCTCTGTGTGTGGGTGTGGGTGTGTGCGAGTGAAGATGAGAAACGGCAGCAGCCGCAGCTCTGAAGGGAGCTAGGGAGCAGGAGAAGAATCAGGCGGGGAATGCCACCGAAGACAACGACGACGACGACGACGACCGAAGACACGAAGAGCACAAACAGAAAGGGCACAAACAGCAAACGTGATGAGCGCATGTGTTTTATCTTCAATCTCAGCTGAAATCATCTGGCCGCCACCGAAAAATCCCTACCGCCCCCGACCCCGACCCTGTGGGGGTGGTGGTGGTGGTGGAGGCGGCGGCGGCATTATGAAGGGCAATAGGTTGTGTGCGACTTTTGTGGACTCTCCTCGTCGGTTCGGCCATCGGTGTCGGGATAAAAAGTTCGGGTTGTCGGGTCGACAAACGCCTTCGGCTGTGACTTAGCTCTGACCAAGTCACTAAGCCAGTCCCAGCCAGGACCCCACTCACTATTCCCATTCCCCGTTCTCCTCCCCATTTTTGGCGCTTTGTAACATCTAGAAATTTGTACATCCGCCAGTGGGAAGAAGATTTTAATTAAAAGCAGCAGGAAATGTGACCCAAATAATACTTCCGTATAGTGTGAAAAATTGGCCCCGCCGCCTTCGTAGTCCTGCTATTTGCCATTTTCTTTCAGGACATCATCATCATCATCACAGGACACACTCACACCGAGCGGCGGGCAAGGGCCATTGGCTGCCTAATTTGTCGCAGGACAACCGGCCGCCTGCAGGGCAAGCGTTTAGCTGCCGGCGGGGCAATGAAATATAAACATATCTATATACATATATATACTATATATATCTATGTGTATTTGTATAATTCAAGTGATTCCTAAGCTGGGGCGACTGACAAGCGAAGAAGCGGCAAACCAGCCAGCGGAAAGCGTTTATCCATTGAGTGGAAAATGACACGGGAAAAGCTTCCGATACTTGACTCCCCCACATGTGTGGCCCCGGAATAAAGTTGATTAATTATTGTTATTATTTATTATTGGAGTTTCATTTTAATTTTTATTTTTTATTAATTTTATTTGTTTTTATTTTAGTTGAATTTTTTTAATAAAAATAAGGTACTTTTTTAATAATAAAAAAGATAAAGGAAGTTATTTTTCTATGTGTGAAATTATTTAATTTCCAAGGTGTTTTAAGGACTATTTTTTAATATATTATGAATTAAATGCATTTTAAAATCTAAATTTATTTTAATAGAATTAAAAATATAGCTTAAACAATTTTTTATCAGGCCTAAAGTTCAAATAAAAATAGGGAGTTTTTTTATATAAATTATTTAATTTCGAATGAGTAAGTACTATTTTTTAACGTATTATTAATGCTTCTAAAAATCATTTTTAATTTAAAAATTATTAAAAAATATATAGCTTATAAAATTTTATATCAAGCCCAAAGTTTAAAAATTTAAAAATCCAAAACAACAAATGTTCTTAAAACCTTTGAAATATTTTACGAAAATAAAGTATAAATAATCAAAAAATGTTTAACGATCTTCCAGGAATCTTACAAAAATCCTTTAAAAAAAAACTTGCTTAGTGGAAGCTAGTATACCAGGGAGTATATGTTATATATAATCATTATATTATATAATCATTATATAAAATCCCTAAAAATCCCTAAAAAGATCTCCTAAAAACTTTACAAAAATCCTTGAAAAAAAACCTTGCCTAATGAAAGTTAGCCCCCACTTTCTCTCTCTCATTCTTTCATGATAATTGAGGATCAGCGGCCTTGATATGCAATTTTCAATTGCAAAACTTTGTGATAAATAAAGTCCGCTCTCTGGGGGAGGCGTCAGCGAGTTGAGTTACGTGGCGTAGCTCACTTGGTTATTCTTGGCCCGACACAAAATCAATATGGTTACCTTGTCACAGCGTGTCCTTTGACTTCGCTCCGTGTGCTCTTGGCACGCAAGCAGCGTGAAAATGCAATCAATAGCAAATCGTTGTCAGCAATTAGCGTCCCAAGCCCATGGATGAAACCCGATCCCCCCCTAGACCAGATCCCACCTGCCAGGTGCTCGGGTTAACCATTCATTCAGCGGCAACACGTGAGCAATGCAGTCCACCACTTGACTGAAGTGTGCCAAAAAGGATTTGCCACTAACGATGGCAGAGCCAACGCCAGCGGCAGCAGGACTGCATCTGCAGGACTCTCGAGCGTATTTGCTCATCGTTTTCGCTTTTTACTGCATTTTACAGTGTTGTACCTCCTCCTTCTATTGCGGACTGCCTCGATTGCCAGCAAAATGGCAAACAAATCGTTGCAAATATTCGCCCAACGTGGCGTATGCGCAATTTTTGCCCAATCCAACCTAGTGTCTCTCCTATATATACATACGTCTATATATAAGGCACACGTATCTGTCTAGCGCAAATATTTGATAGCAGCGAGGGAGTCTGTGTAAGTGTGTGTAAGTGTGTGTTTGTGTGTGGACAGAACCATTTGCTGTTGTTGATTTAATTCAACATTTGCCGAATGAAATTTTCATCCAGCGATGACAAAACGGAACAAACGTCTTGGCGACAGCCGCCCATCACACTTATGGGAATATCAATCAAGCGTGAATCCCAGGGATCTAGATTTATAAGGGTACGGGTTTGGTCTCCTGCCGGTTTCAAGGTATTTCAAGGATATCTTGAAATATAAGCTCAATTAAAGGATTATATTTAGATTCTCTGCTTTGGTTTTTAGTTGAGTTTAGTTGAGCTGAATTTTATAGTTTGAAATATTTAAGGGAAATGACTCGAATCCTTCAGTGCGTTACAGGGTTATGACTTAAATTATAGCACTTTTAAAGTGGTATTCAAATGTAAATATTTAACCATAAGTGTAAATGATAAATTATTATAAATTAAAATTCAAAAATTGTCGAATTAGGAATCGATATTAATATTATATACTCACAGTTGTCCAGGTCCCTCCTTTGATTGATCCATCTCCTTGATTTCTCGATAGTCTTAAAGGCTCTTCGGTGAATATCTGGTCAAATAGCTGATAACCTCGTAGCACTAAGCTGCTAAGCAGAGAGGAATACACTGAAACATAACAAGCAGCAGCTCTTTTGGGAGCGAGGATCCACTATCACACAACCACACTATCACACTAAAACACTACCACATCACCACATAATAATATTTTTTATTATTTTAATAATAAATAAAATAATAATAAATAATAAAAAATAAATAAAAACATAAAAAAAAATAAATAAAAATAAAAAAAAATAATAATAAAAAAATATTTTAAAAATATTAAAAAAAATACCGCAAATAATAAGAATAAAAAATATAATAAATAAGAAAATAAAAATAGGTAATTAAATCTGAAAAATCAAAAATTAAATAAATAAAAATTATTGCTAATTTTAAAAAATGTTTACGATTGTTAAGTTATAATCTCAACTCAATTACCCCGAACAAAAAGACATTCAGGATTGTGTGTTTACATCTATAAGTATTTTGTATATTTATTTTTTAATTTATCATAAATTTTCATTTTGCTTGAATTCCAAATACACATCGATAGTTCGTTCCTCTCATCGCATAAATTTAATATAAGTTTTAAGTAGGTCATAATATATATATATATATTTATAAACATAACTTTGATTTTGCAAGCGAAGAGAACAGAATCGGGAACAGATTTATCTAAAAATTAAATGTGTCAATAATATATATATATATATATTTTAAATATGCTGTCTTCTCATATACATAGATAATTATATAACAATTACGATTACAAAAATACACGACGACATGATGAACAGAGGATGTAAAAGGGGGGGGAAGCTTGAATGAAAAATGAATTTCAGAATTTTTTGCTTTCCAAGAGATAGTTTTTTTTGTATAATGCAAGCTTTAAATATATATATTATTTTATTTATCTTTATATATATATATATAAGATCGTTTATATATATATATATATATATGTATTTGTGTATGCATGTGGTGTGTGTGCGAGTGTGTTTGTGGGGGGAAGTTGGGAGGTATGCCTATTATCGTTTCAATGACTTAAATAACTAGAAAACATCATCATTATCCGAAGCAGCAGCTTGCAGCCTGGTCTCCGTTTCCGTTTCCGCTTCCACTTTCATATCCGTTTCCGGTGTTATTTTTTGCAAACGAATTAATACTCTTTGCCTTTGCCTTATGCTGTCTCTTTTGCTTCTAATCTTTTCTTCTTTTTTTCAAGTTCATTTTCGCTTTGTTTTTTTTTTTTTTTTTTTTTTTTTTTTGTATATATAAATATTGTTAATGCATTGCGTGTGTGTGTGTGTATGTGTTATCATTACAGTTAATTATAATTGTAATAAAGACGACGGCATTCTAGGAATTGTTGATGCACAAAAGCAAATAGTTATTAGTTCAATGCGCTCGTTTTTTCTTTTTTTGTTTTTATTTGCTTTCTAAATTCACCAAATCGAAGGGGATTTTCTTCAACTCCAGCTCTCTCTCTCTCTCATCTTTCTATCTCTCTCTTTCTCTTTCTCTCGCTTGAGTTCTCATCATGATTGATTGATTGATTTAATTTCCCAGTTAATTTCACAGTCACGTCTCCTTAGTATCTGCTGCTGTTGTTAAACTGCGAATTAATGGCCGTATTAACCGCTGAGGAGGCCGCCTCCTGGACATGCTGATTCCTTAGAAACTCTGTGGTAAACTCAGCTTGGGCCTTGGCCATGCTGGCCCCAGTACTGCGATAGATCGTATGGATCTTGGTGATCATCAGTACATTGGCCACGGCCACCGCCGCAAAGGCAAAGGAGATGTTTAGCAGCAATATGCCAACAATAATGCCCGATGCCTGGCCATCGAACTGGGCAATGGAGGTGATGAAGCCGCAGTAGCCCATCTTTTCGAAACCCACTGCCTGGACGATTGAATAGAGGGTTTGAAAGAAGTAAATGAAGAAGAAGACCATGAAGTTGAAGCTCGAATCGTTGCGGAAGGCCTTGTACGCCGGTCGGAACCTAAAAAAAAATAAGAAATAAAAAATACAAATATAATAAATAAAAGGTATTCCATGGTATCCTTGTCACAGGCATTGTTGCACTCACCAGCAGACATAGGAGGCGGGCGAGAAGAGCAGCGTATAGAAAATGGCCAGGAAGAAGGTCTCAAATTGGCCGGCATGGAAAAGCAAAATGAGACCGCCGATCACATTGGCCAACAACGTCATGGTGTAAACTGTAACAAGAGCGGAGAATTAGGTGAAATTATCAGGAATTTTGGGTTAAAATAATGAAAATATACATGTTTTCTCTTGAGTATATATATTTTTTTAAATTATTTATATCTTATTTATATTTTTTTAGTTTTTTTATTTATTAACTTATTTATTTATTTGTATTTTAATTATTTATTAAGAAATTCAAGAGTAAAATAATAGAAATATAATATTCTCCTCTTCATTATATTACCTGTTAATTATTATTTATATTATTTATTATTTATTTACTTATTTTGTTTTTATTATTTAACCGCTCTACTTTTCAGCCTATATAACGCCTCGTTTTATCATTCAAAGAAAGCCTCTCTCCCCCTTCCCTTTCTCTTCCACCTGCACAACAAACGAACACACCTCTGCAGCCATTAGCTCTCCTACATCCACTCTGATTAATCATTCCACCTGACGACCGTGCCCGGACACGCGATGACTAATCCCAAGGCCCCCGCGGGTCGCCTTATCAGACACAAACGGCAATACTCACAGATCCAAATGTAGTACAATCGCTTGACCAATTTCTGGAACTCGGGCGGTATCTCCACCTCAAAGTCCTGGTAAAAGCAAGGCTTCACACAGAAGTTATCCGGCAGCGGCGGCCAGTTGTTCAGCTGCGACACATTCCCCTGCAGCTGCTGCTCGCGACGGTCCAGCTCGGCTGCCTTGCGGTCCAGCTCCTCTTGGCGGCGCTAAAAATATAAACAAAAAATATATATGTATATTTAATAAGGAGATTACAACAGTTTATAAAGTGGAATCAGCAGGCGAAACCATTGTTCAGGCATTCCTTATCAAGGATCGTAAAACCATTAAAGTTTGAACTGAAGATAAGGTACTATATAAGAGTGAATAATGGGGATATTTTTAGAGTAAATAAATATTATTTAGTTAAATATTATTTTGTTTATTTGTTATAATTTTAATGTGCAAAATAATTGATTTTAGACTGTTATCAAAATGATTAAATTGCTAAATTGAAAAGGTTTACATATTTTTAAAGGTTTACATTTTTACATTTTTTTAAAAACTCTTGATGCCATCTTTGGTTTTTTTTTTTTAATACATTTATATATTAAATTTGTATAATATTTATTTATTAATTTAAAGATTAATTTTATTAATTCTTGCTTTTACTTTAAATGCATTTTTAGACAAGTTTTAAAAGGAATTCTTATAATTAAAATCAAGTTTGCTTTTTGTAAGTATTTAAAATAAATTAAATTAAATTAAAAAATGAAATATAAAATATTTTAAAATGAAATAAATTAAAAAATGAAATATTAAATATTTTAAAATGAGCATTAAAGTAAGTATTTAAATTTAAAAAAATTAAAAAATCTAAGAAACTCTCTTTAAAAATATTTAATAATAAATTTAAAATAATATTAAATATTTCGAAAGGAAATAAATTTAAAAAAAATGGCATTAAATATTTAAAAAAAAATCACAAAAACTCGCTTTTAAGTTAAGTTAAACCAAGTTATACATTCTCCAAATTAGCCACAAATATTTTTGCTCCGTTGTAGCCCCAAGTGAAGCCCGGCAAAGGCTAAGGGAAACCGCAGTTGGAGTGGTACAGTGAAGACCCGCAGCAGCAGCAGCCAGTGGCAACTAATCTCGGCCAGATGCCGGAATAATCTTGTTATCTGGTGATTATCTCGCGTTGCGGCTTGCGATATACATGTATCTCTGGTTATTATCTCGCGTTACGGCTTGCCACATGCATGTACAGACCTTCACTGTACTCTCGGGTTTCCCCTCAACTGGCTAACTGGGTTACCTGCAGCTCCTCCGAGGTGATCTGTATGCTGGTGCTCGGCGCCGAGGCGCCCAGCGAACTGGTCTGCGGGGGCGGTACATTCTGCGATAGCGGCTGCACCACCGCCGCCGTGTTCGTCGAGTTGATCTGCAGCTGCGGCTTCGCTTGCTCCTCAAACGGATTGTAATCCTCCAGGGAGACGAGGGCGCCGCTTTGCAAACGTCTTGCCTGCTGGATGGCGGGGTCCTGAAATACAAAGAGGAAGCGGAAGCGGTTTGCAAAAATATTTCCCCAATAAGTTCAACATATGTGACGAATGCACCCACACCAACACACACACACACACACACACACACACATACGCACACGAACGCCCACTCTGGCCTACGTGTATCTGTGCGTGTGAGTGTGTGCGTGTGTCGGGTTTTCATCTCGTGTGTGTGTTTTGCTGCTCTCTCACCGCAAACGGATTGTCCAGATTGGGCTCCCCAAAGGGATTCTCGTCGAGACCGGAGCCGGACATGGTGTCTACTGTTGTGTTGGGGGCTGTGACCAGGTAAACGCTTGGGACTAGCACTCAACTTTTATGTATATTTTCCCCTGCAAAAAGCTGTGTCACCTGTGTGTGTCTATCAGTGTGACCGTTGCTTCATGTTTAGAAAAAGGCACAAGCTTACAAAACTTGAAAAGGCCTAAAAATACGGATTTAGGTATTTATATAGTCTATTTTAAGTTTATTTACTTTTTAAATAGCTTTTACCTAAAGAATTTATTAACTCTGAGTTTTATTTATATATAATTTACATTATGCTCGAAATATTGATCATTTACGGTTAATAAATAGTTCATCAATTTGGTATTTTTCTAAGAAATGGTATATTATCGATACATTATCGATTGGGTACAATCGAAATGAGAATGTAAACAAACCAACCAGGTGGCAACGCCAGTTCGCCTAAATAATTAATTCGCAATTCTCGCATTCTGATTTTGTAAATAATAGTAGATGAGCGCAGTGTTACAAACGTGTAAACATTTATAGAATCAAAGCACAATGGCTGATCGCGCGATCAAGCTCCTGGTGATAGGGGAGAGTGGCGTGGGCAAGTCCAGGTGAGCGCACATAGCTCCATTTTCCTTATTATATTTAAAACCACTGCGTATATACCACACACACCGCGCTTGCATCATTGTTTTCTATATCACAAACACCTTCTCCTCCTCCCCCCCAGCCTGATACGTCGCTTTGTGGAGAACAAGTTCGATGACAACCATGACGTCACGATCGGCATGGACTTCAAGAGCAAGGTGATGAATGTGGATGGCATCGACTATAAGGTGGCCCTGTGGGACACAGCGGGCGCAGAACGTTTTCGCAGCCTAACGCCCAGCTTCTATCGAAAGGCATTGGGCGCCATACTGGTCTACGACATTACCAGCCGGGATTCACTGGTCAAGCTGGAGACGTGGCTGGCGGAGTTGGATAGTTATAGTGATAATCCGAATATAGCCATCATTGTGGTGGGCAATAAGATCGATCAGGAGCGGGAGGTGGATCGCGAGGAGGGACGCAAATTTGCACGCAAGCATCGGGCGCTCTTCATTGAAACGTCAGCCAAATGCGATCAGTTTGTGAGTGATGTGTTCAAGGATATTGTGGAAAAGGTAAAGTTTAAGATAATATGTTCCTCTGGTCACCTAGTAATCTCTCCTGTTCCCTTGTAGATTGTCTCCTCGGAGTATTTCAACAATGGCAACGGCTCTACAGGCATGGACATTGGCGGTGATCGGGATCTGGAGGGCAGCGCCTCCTCCTGCTACTGTTGATATCTGGCTGTCTGGTGGTGTGTGCTTTTTGTCAAACAAATTTCTAGCGTGTATTTATTAAATCGTTCAAAAATATCATTAGCATAAAGCCAAAAAAACCCCCAAAAAACAGCGTTCAATCTTAAATCAAACCGGGAAACAATAGGATATATATGTTACGTTATCCTTGGAGGTTCCTTTTCCAAATCTATGTATGTATGTATCTTGCATTTTATTCTATTATCTCCATAGTTTTTGTTGTTGTTCCGTTTAGTTAATGTCCCTCAAAATGTATACTAACTTTTGTTAGGCTAAGGAAGCAAACTCCTAGGTAAAAGCAATTTAATCGATTTAAGTCCTTATTAAACACTTTTTAAGCCGCCTGTTTTGTAAATTAAAGGAATTACTCATTCGTAAATGGGAATTATTTCATCATTGGTCTGGTGGAAACAATCAGCGGGTTGATCAGAGTTCAAGCAGAGCCACACGTAAGCGTTGGGGAGTGTAGCCCACTTTGGGGATTTCCTTTGTTTTTCTGTTTTTTTTTTTAATATATGTTTTATATTTTATTTATTTATTATTTATTTTTCTTTTTATTTTATTTTATTTTATTTATTATTTATTTTATATATTATTTATTTTTATTTTTTAATTATTTATTTATTTTTATTATTTTATTTTATGTATTATTTATTTTGTATATTATTTATTTTATTTTTTTTATTATTTATTTATTTTATTTTTTTATTATTAATTTTATTTTATTATTCCCTTTTCCCCCTTCGTCATGTAATCAATTATCACTTTCCATTGGTCACATTTCTTTTCATTGTTTTTATTTAAATGAAGACAATTTTGTATGCTGTTATTTATGTTTGCTCTTAAGTCACAAAAAATTACTAGTTTTTGTATAATTTAAAATATAAAAAGAAACAAAATGATGGCTTGAAAAAAAAAAAACAAATAAGAATTGGAAAGAGTTTAAACCGAAATGCACTTCGGTTTTTTGGGGTCTCTCTCTTAATTGCCGCTGCTGCTGGCTGTTCATGATTGTGTTTTTTGTGTCGCTTTTAAACGCGAGTTTTATTTTTTTAGTGGGTGTATTTACAGTTATCGATGATTTATTTTATCCATTAATGCTAGAGCAAGGTGGGATCGCCGGGGACATCATGGAGGCTGGGAAGGTGATGATCTTTTACTCCGCTCTCTTTACTCGTCTCTCTTTACTCGCTCTCTTTACTCGCTCTCTTTACTCGTCTCTCTTTTTAGTCGTCTCTTTTTACTCGTCTCTTTTTACTCCTCTCTTTTTATTCGTCTCTTTTTACTCTCTCTCTCTTTACTCTCTCTCTTTTTACTCGTCTTTTATTACACTCTCTCTTTACTCGTCCCTTTTTACTGCTCTCTCTTTACTCCTCTCTGTTTACTCTCTCTCTTTTTACTCTCTCTCTCTCTCTCTTTGAAGAGCATGCCTTGGAACACGCCCTGTATGTACAAAATCTATTGTAAATCGTTTTGGTTCCACCTCCTCCTACTCGTCCTCTTCCTTCACCTCCTTTGGGATGTTCCCTACGATCCTTACCCCGAACCCCGCCCGAATTTCCCCAGTGTGTTTAGCGGGTAACTGTAACCTCCTTTTCTCTACTTCTATTTACCCCCAATGCCACTCTTTTTGGCATCCACTTCATAGATGAGCAATCGCCACATTTTCACCACAAATACCTCCGCCTCCTCGTCCAAAACCTATAGGAAAGCGAAAGAGAAAAGCGAAAAAAAAATCAATTTCTTCATCCACAAATTATATTAAAACACTCACCATTTGGACATCATCGAGTATACTCTGAGGCGGACTGCCGGCCAAAACTTTGGAACATATAAAATCCACCAGGGTCGGCTCTGGTTCACCAATATACTCAATAATTTTCTTATTTATCCATGGACGTATCTTGCGTTCCATTAGACCGCTATCAATCTCATTGCGATCAAGTTTATAATTAAATAGCTCCTCCTTTTGCGTGGGTATCCTGTCAATAATGCTTTTTATATGCCGACGTTTTTCATCGTAAACCTTAGCACCATTTTCATCCTTTTTATTGCTAGCAGCGGCAGCTTCAGCGCTGGCACCAGCCTCATTCTTACCATGTTTGCTGGCGGAGCTACTGCTGCTGTTGCTGCTATTATGTTTGCTGCTGCTGCTGTTGCCATTGTTTTTGCCAGAACTGGAGGAACTTGAGCCGGTGCCAGCTAGGGCTATCTTTTGGCTAACGGCAGCTGCGGCAGCTGTGGCTGCTGATACTGCAGAGCTTTGGCGTTCCGCAGAGCTTATAATGTTGCTACTATTGTTGTTGTTATTGCTAGTGTTGTTGCTGCTGCTGCTGTTGTTGTTGTTGGTTGGATGGGCAGACGATGGTGTGCTGTTGCTCATGTTGTCATCATAGTCTAGGGTTGGCAAGAAAGCAAGAGTTAGATGGAGAGTTAAAAGAATATGATGGGGAAATATGTTCCTTAACAAGGAAGCTAACTTCGACACACCGAAGTTTGAAAAACAGCCAAGTTATATTTTTTTTTCTAAAAATTTATCGATTATTTGTATGGCAGCTATATGATATAGTCGTCCGATCCGGCCTGTTCCGACATATATAGCAGTGCGAGCATATAGAAGACTATATGCAAAGTTTCATTCAGATAGCTTTAAAACTGAGGGACTAGTTTGCTTAGAAACGGACAGACGGACATGGCTAGATCGACTCGGCTGTTGCTGATGCTGATCAAGAATATATATATATATACAACTCACCTAACGGCACCAGCTTCCGTTTTTTTGGATTAATATTCTCATCATTGTCATCGTCATTCACAAATACCCCCGTGGCTTCAATCTTTTTCTTTTTGAGATTATTGCCCAGCGTCAGGGAGATGAGCGGCATCGTGGTGACTGGCGGTGTGGCCGAGGGCAGATGATGATGATGATGATGATGATGCTCCAACGAACCCTGATGATCATTCATCAAAGCGGCGGCACTCTGGGTGGGCGTGTGTATGTGGGCCAGAGAATCACGTGATTCACTATTTTGCCTGCTCAAACTGTTGGACAAAGAGTTATCCTTGTTGTTGTTGTTGTTCTTGGCATAGCCACTGGCATTGGAGGCGCTGTCAGCCATAGAGTCATGGCCATCATCGTGATCATCATTGGATATGGAATTGTCATCATCATCATCATGGGCCAAATCTGGATCATAGCCATCGGTTGTAGGCAGCTGATTCTTGTTCTTGTTGTTGCTGTTCTGCGCCGTGTCCGTGGCCATTTCCAGATTCACATTGATCAGGATGCGTGGCTCGTAGAGTTTCTCGATCTCCCGACGTGCTTTTTCATATTCCAGCGAAGGATTCTCATATTCACCGCTAAAGAACTTGGTCTTGAGCTCGGCCAGCTCATCGGCCTCCTTTTCGCGATCCTTGGAATCGGCATCGGCTTCACGGACACGCTCTGCCAGACGCTGCTGGAGTTCACGTCCGCGATAATACAAGGAATCATCACGCTCATCGTCATAGTCCTCAACGAATTCCTTCAGGCGCTTGGCATCACTTTCGCGCTCCTCCTGACGCAGCAGCTCCTTCAGGCGGTACTTCTCATTCTCCTTGGCTCGTCGCTTCTCGCGTATCTCCCAGTTGGAGAGACGCTCCTGGTAGGCCGCCTCCTTTTCGCGTGCCTTTTTCTCGGCCTTTTTACGCTCCCGCAACTCCTCCTCCATTTCCTTTTCGCGACGCGAATCCATTAGCGGTTTCATGCGTTTCTCCTCGCGCTCCCGCTCACGTTCGCGATCCCGCTCGCGTTCCCTTTCCCTCTCCCTCTCACGTTCCCGCTCCCGCATCTCCACACGCTCCCTTTCCCGCTCCCGCATCTCCGCACGCTCCCGTTCACGTTCACGCTCCCGCTCCCTCTCACGTTCCCGCTCCCTTTCACGCTGTTCGCGAATCTCCTGCTCGCGGTCGCGCTGGCGTTCCTTGGAGCGCGACTTGGAGCGACGGCGTCGCCGCTCTTTGGAGTCCGAGCGACGCTCCTTGTGTGCAGTATCAAGGGGCTCCTTGCGGCGACTGGCAGCGGCGGCGGCGGTAATGGAGGAGGATGACTCCTTGGGCTCCTTTGCCAAGTCCTTGATGGCAGTGGAATCCTTGGAGGATAATGATGGCGTTTCCTTGTCAACAATTGTCACATCCAAATCAGCAGGAGCACCTCCAGCTGAGGAGGAAGAGCCTGTGGCAGCCACAGCATTGGACATGGACAAGGAGGAGCCACCTCCTCCTACTGCTGCTGCTGCTGTTCCTGCTGCATTGGAGCTGGAGTTACTGCTGCTGGTGGATTTACTGTTCGACGATGACGACGATGACTTACGTTCACTATCACGCTGCGCCTTCTTGCGCTCCTTCTCCTTGCTGGCCGCCAGCTTCTCCTTCTCCTTTTCCTTCTCCAGCTCCTTGCGATGCTCATCGGCCTCGGCACGCTTCCGAAATTTACCAATCTCGCTGCTTATAAGATTACGCTTCTCCTCCTCCAAGGCATTGTCATTCAGCACCTTGATCTTGATGTCATCCTCGCGTCGGGTCTTCTTATTGCGACTGCTGCTGCCATAGAGATCGCCGCGATTGCTGCCATCGAAGCCATCGAATTCATGCTTGTGCTCCTCCAGCAAATCCTGCATCTTGCCAATGGCATACTGATCCTCGGTCTTTTCATCCACCGAATTGGAACGATCGCCGTTCTTGCACTCCTGCTCCTTGTAGTCCTCGATGAGCACCTTGTTCTTGGCATCTACTTTGGCCACCAGCTTTTTGCCATCGATTTCCATTTCGCTGAGCAAACGGACGGCACGCATGGCTGCAATTGGGCCGCTGCAAAGAGGGAAATAGAGGGAATAGAGGGGTTTCCTTTCCAAAACTTCCAAAAAAAAAACCTACTCAAATTCACAGAAACCAAAGGTGGAGACTCGCTTCCAGTTGATAACAACGCCACAGGTGGACAGGATTCGTTTCAGCAGCACCTCCGGCACACGTTCACTGATGTTGCCCACAAAGACGGTGATAATGGGACCCCGGAACTGTGGCTGCGGCTCCGGCGGACGATGATACACCTGCGGCTGTGAGCTGATCGTGGCCGAGTTCCTAAAGTTTCGTGGCGGCGCATTTCCCATGTTTGGCATCATCTGGAAAGTGGAAGGATCCAAATTTTAAACATGTAGTAGAAACTAGAATTTCCAATGGCGACGACTTGTCCTTACGTGCGGCGGCGGTATCGAGGCATTCATGTACGGCGGCATGGGTGCCCCCCGTGGCGGGTATGACATATTGTCCTCCTTGGGATGGCCAATTATTTACGCAAATCCTTTAAAAATTAACAATTTTTAGCGTGTTTGCAAAAAAAAATTAAATAGGAAAGCCGACAATTCACACACACACACGGACAGGCACAAGCACAACTACACACACACACGCGCACACAACACACACACACAGACGCAGGCTGGCTGGGCGCAAACGCCACACGGAGTGGGAATGTGCTGTGTATTTGGAGCCTTTCTGGGCCTCCGTCCGTTGGGATCACTGAGAATCGGTTTGGGTAATACACAATTCAGCTTGTAGGGTGCTGCAGGCGGGGGCTGGTTACGCCGGCCTTTGCGAAATGTCCACGTAAATAAGAAGAAATTACCGAATTTTCACAAAACTCTGGCCGCTGTTCTAGGGATGGTAGTTGCCCTAGCAAGCTGCTATCGGTTCGTGGCGTGTATGAGAAAAATCGACAGCGGCGATAGTTCGATAGGTTTTTGGGAGGTCTATTCTATGTCTGGCAACGCCGGGGAACTGTTTTCCAACACTGCATTTACAACACTTTAGCGGTGAATACAAAAATTTTAATTTAAAATTATGAAATAATATATATTTTAGGAAAATAAAATAAAAATATAAACTAATAAACTTACAAACTTTAATTTATAATTTATTTTAAATTCATTGTAAAATAAATATATATTTTCACTGAAATGAAATCAGACTTTATACAATCTTAATATTGTAAAAAAAATATTAATTACTAATGACAAATAAAATAATATTTGTAAAATAAGCTTAAAAAAGCTCTCTGGCTCCCCCCTCTGTTGAAAACTTTAAGCTTGAATTCCAGCACATCCAATTGGGAACCGGAAGAGACCAAGAAGAAGAGAGAGAGAGAGAGAGAGAGAAATGGGCACAAATTACGGTATCAGAGTGTTTACTTATTGCTCATTGGATTTTGTTTATATTTTTAAGTAGTTAGTAATAGATAAACGACTAAGTTACAGCTTAAGAAAATGTTGTTGTCAAAAAGTATGCTATAAATCCTTTGGTACATTTATCCTGGCCTCCCTTGCAGCATACTATTTTGAGCTTTGTGATAATAAATATATTTCTTAGCCGGAAATCCTATTTTATTTCTTAAATTTCTCTTTATTATAAATAATATATGTAATTTATAGAATTTTATATATTTTATTAAAAAATGATTTATAAATACGACGCATTTGTGTGCCTTAACAGGACCTTCTGTCCTCCGTCTGCAAATCGCACTTGACTTTCTACCCTACTTCTACGCCGCGAAATCGTGGATTACGGCTGGCGATTACGGCGAACTCGAAACTTTGGCAAAACAAAGCAATTGGAATCCGGTCAAGTGCGTTGTTGTTGTTGTTGTATTTTATACTAGCGACAACCACCGTTGGCATTACATAGAGCTGCTACCAGCAACCATCTACCGGCAGCGTAAAGCTCTCTGCCCAACGGCAGCTGCGCAGAGAGGCTGTGTGTGTGTGTGTGGCGCAGCTCATTTTGATTGTGATTTTGGGATTCCGCTTGCGGACGCCACTGCGTCCTCTTCATTCTAAATTTAAGTGCCGCTGGAGCAGCAGGAGTCGCGGCACTCGGCTGAAAAATACAAGTAAATCGAGCACAAGACGGTTGTTAACCGCCCGGAAACGGGAACACCGGAACACGAACCGTAACCGATTTTTATTTTTTTTTTTTTTGTGTTTTGTGGGTGTTGTTGTTGTGTGTGTACTCTCTGACTTACTTTTACAAAAGTGCAAAGAAAAAAAAAAAACGTTAAATATATAAACAAAATGCTGTGAAAATGCTAAACAATTAATTGTTATTACAATTAATTATTGTTGTTGCTTTGAATTTATTTTACGCAACCGTTACTTTACGCCCCTTTCCCCTTTTCACCTTCCCTTTCCCAATCCCTACCCCTTTCCCTGATTATATCTTGCTCCTACTGCCTACTGCCTCCTTCTCCCACTTCCTTCCTTCCTACTACGCACTTTTACGCTCTCACACTCTCACACACTCGCACACACATACGCACTCTCGAGATTTTATTGCGTAAAAAGCCAAGTGCGCAGCTAACTGCACTAGGACTGCCACGCCCCTTCAGCCCACGCCTCTGGCTGGAGCCCTGGAAGTAAAAGGAGAAAGAGAGAGAGCGGCAAAGAGAAAGCCCGTAATGAGAGAGGGATGCTGTGTGTGTGTATGAGCGTGTGTATGCGTGTTTTTGACACTTCTTCCTTGTGCATTTTAGGGATACACACAATGTGCGTGTGCAGTGAAATGGAGTGAAAACGCCAAAGACCAAGGATTAACAACCTAATAATAAACTTAATAAACTTGAAGCAGTATTTAAACAAAACAGAGAAATATCCTCTCCCCCCCCCCCACGAAAAGGACAACACACGTGACTGTGTGCGTGTGCGTGTGCTGCGTATGTGTATGAGTGTGTGAAGGAATTTCCTTCTGGCAGAAAGAAATCCCGTTAGATAAAAGCAGAAAAGCGAGCCGAAATGGACAGCTCGCCGGATCTGTCGCTGAAGCTGCGACGCGGCAGCAGCGATTCGCGTGACAACTTTTACATGGACTTTGCCCAGGGCATCGACTCCGATATCGAGGAGGTGGACACAGCCCAGGCTCAGGGTCAGGGCCAGGAGGTACCACCGCCACCGCCGCCACTGCCCACAGTTTCGCTGGCCGAGGAGGTAATGCTTCTGGTGGCCCCACCGCCGCCGCCACTGCCCACGCTGCTGGGTCAGCCGCTTCCCACGCTGACAGAGACGGATGACATACCGCCAACGCCCACGCCGCCGCCACAGCAGGAAGAGGACCAGGATCCCCAGGAGGATGAAGAGGAGGAGGAGGATGATGAAGAGGTGGAGGAGGAGCCAGAGCCCGAGGAGGAGGGAGCTGGCTCTGTTCTTGATCTGGCGCTGATACCACCGCCACCATTATCCCCGCTCGATGATGCCGGCCTGCGGACCGATGATGATGGCGAGGGCGAGGAGACCGATGATGCTGAGGATGCTGTGCCCATGCCACTGCCCCAGGAGCACCCTGAAGAAGCACAAGAAGAGTTGGAGGAGAATCCCGAAGAGGAGAAGGAAGATTCCGATGATGAGGACAAGTCAACGCCACCGCCACCACTGCCGCCGCTACCATCGAATCTCTCCTATGTCCAGGGACACAATCTCGGTCAGGTGGTCACACCGCCACTAACCAAATCACCATCCACTTCACCCTCACCGCCCGTGACCCCGCCGCCGTGTCCAGAGCTCAATCTCAGCCGAATGGTGTCCTCGCCACCGGCTCAGCATATCAGCCAGATACCGCCGCTGACGCCCTCGTCGGAAAGCGAGAACGAAGCTGAATCCCAGCCCAATTCGCCGCCGTTGCCGAATCCCCGACTGGAACCCGAGGCTGAAGTTGAACCGGAACCAGAGCCGGTGAGTGGCGCCCGCGAGGACTACAGTCGTTCGTTGGACAACGAGGATGAGTCCACCACAATTACCACGCCCCCAAGCAACGGCTATTCGGCCTCCTCGATCATAGCACCGCCGCCAGAGCATTTTGGTGAGCTGGACGAGGACAGGGGCTTTATACCGCCACCGCCACTGGACCAGGCGGATGAGGAGGAGGAGGAGGAGGAGGAGCCTGAACCTGAGCCCGATAATGAAGAGGAGGAGGAAGAGCTGACCAAGGTGGAGACGGATGAGTTGTCCGTGGACAGGGAATCGCTGCAGGAGCAGCCCGGCGATAGCATTAGCTCGCCGCGAGCGGCCAGCATAGCCAGCGGTGCCCTGGCTGGCCTCACCGGCTCCATATCCGCCTCCATCGGTGGTGGTGGAGGATCTCCGAAGCCGGAGAGCCGTGGACCCAGTCGCAGTGGCAGCCAGCGATCGCAGCAGATGAGGGGATCACAACCAGGATCGCGACAGAGCTCACAGCCAGGATCAAGGGCTGGCTCTCAGCCAGGATCTCGAATTGGTTCACGCACGGGATCCGTGGCCTCGGCTGGCCATGCTGCCGGCATCCTCTCTCCCCAGGCCTCGATCAAATCCCAGACATCGGTTCGGAGTCCGGCGGTGTCGCAGCGTCAGAGCGTACAAAGCCCGCCGGCCGGTGAGGGTGCTCCGGTGATGCCATCGCCACCGCTAATGCGCAGTCCACCGCCGGAGCTGGCCCGTCAGATGCACAGTCCGCCAAGGATCACAACACCGCCGCGGGTCTGCAGTCCTCCACTGGTGAGCAGTCCGCCTAAGCTGGCGGAGACGGCAGCCACTGCTGCCGCTGCTGCTGCCGGAGTCACCAAGGAGCCAGCCAGGTGAGTTTGAAGTCCACTAGGGTCCACTAGAGATGCGGATATATAGGTCTCCCAGGATAAGAAGTCTTTAATTGGATTAAGACTTGTCTTGAAGCTCTACAAAGTATCCTTCTTCATGTTATCTTTTTCTTGAAGGGAATCCCCCTTGTCACATCTTGAGATTAAGATCCTTGGCAGGCCTGCAAGCCTTACTCCTATCTAACTGTAACATCTTGTCTGGCTTGGGCTTCCCGCGGGCGCTCCTCTAATTGCATAATCGTCCTCAGCCGGCTCTTCGTCCTGGACCAAAACCTAAAGCTCCCCCCTTTAACTACATCATCGTTCTCGTCCTCGTCCTCGTCAGCCTCCATTAGTCGCTGCTAATAGCTCAACAAAACTGTTTAACTTAGGTGCTCATGTTCTACTCCTGCTGCATCAGGAATGGTGGGTGGGCACCCACCACCCACCACCCTCCTGCTCCCTGCTCCACTCGGTTCGCTGCTCCGCTTTGGTGTTGTCTGCCGCCTGCCTCACTTTACATTAATTAAACATCACGTTTCCAGAGCAACACCCGGACAAGTTTCACGCCGTAAACAGCGGCAAATACGGCCGGAGTCAGGGGTCACTGAGAGAAAAAGGTTGGAGATGGTTTTGGGGAAATAATAAAAGAATAAAGAAATGGAATTGAAATTAAAATTGAAATTGAAAGGATTCCTTGAAGATCCGGAGAAGGAGAAGCGTGCAAATTTGTCATATTTCATTTATGTTTCTAACGATTCTCAAACTTTTTGAATGTCAGTGTGGCAGGGGCCACCTGGCGTATACGTAATGTGCGGCCTTTGAGTGCGTATACGTTACACGGGTTCAAAGGCACACGGTCTGAACTGAGCTGGGCTGCTCCGCTCGATTGGCCTGACAGGCGCAAATTGTTGCAGTAAATGGAAATGGAAACTAAAAAAAAGGAAAAAACTGAGAAGAGCAGGCTGCACTAGCAGCAGGTAGGTGAAAGGTGACGGCTATGGAGCCAGGTTGTTGTCCTCGTCCTCGTCGAGGTCCTGGATGTCACCTCCTGTGTGTGTGTGTGTTGGGCCCTGTCTGGCCCCAATGCCACGCCCATTATTGTGCCGCTAAATGCATGTGCGGCTCGGCAAATTGCCCGGAGCCAGCCACAGTCCGCCGGAGAAGAAGCAAGGCCCACGCCCCGTCCCCAGTCCCTCTTTGTGCAAAATGGGTCAATTGAAAAGGCCTGCCTTGTTTCTGCTGCGGTTTTTTGTATTTGCTCTCATGTCCGAATACCCAGGTGCTCCTTCTTACCCCCTCTTCCCTCCCTCCCTTTCAGAGCGGCCTTTGTCCATGTCCATGTATCCGTACCGTACCGTACCCGGGGTGAATGCATTCGCACTCATAAATACCGCATACGGAATGAAATGCCTTCCGCCCTTCGAGCCGGAAATTAATCGCTGGCTTCAATTGACAAACGGATGACTTGACTGGCGGTTGTCGTTCGTCTTCCGGTCGATATTGATATATATGGTATATTTCTATATCAGGAAATGTCACAGGGTTGAAGGTGATATATATTTAAGAATTTACTATCATAGGAAGACTCTTAAAAGGTTTGGGAAATAAATGATAAATGTTAATAAATATTTATTATTAAATTTAAATATTTATTTATATATTTAATAGCAAAGAAAGACTCTTAAAAGGTTTGGGAATTTGTTGAAAAATGTTAATAAATATTTATTATTAAATTTAAATATTTATTTATATATTTAATAGCAAAGAAAGACTCTTAAAAGGTTTGGGAATTTGTTGAAAAATGTTAATAAATATTTATTATTAAATTTAAATATTTATTTATATATTTAATAGCAAAGAAAGACTCTTAAAAGGTTTGGGAATTTGTTGAAAAATGTTAATAAATATTAAAAACTATTTTAATACTTTTAATTAATTGAAAAGTATAAATTCTAATCCCTTTGTAACCCTAAATGGATTTTAAATAAATATTTCCTTCATGGCCTCCCTTTTTTATAGTCAAAGAATAATGTAAACAAATCAATTCTTGCCACAACTTTGGCTGGGAGTGTCAAGTGTTCACTGTACAGTGGAGTTGATGTTGGGTGGGGGAAAATGGTGGAAACAAAGATGAAAAGCTGGTGCACTGTCGGGTGGCTTGTGCCATCCATCCATCCATCCATTTATGCAACATTCAAGCTCACATGGGGCACGAAAAAGGTGGTTTGTTGTGGGGTTAACAACCCCAACAACAACAACAACAAAAAATAAATATAAAAAAAGGAACGCCCTGAAGTATGCAGCACGCTTTTAGAAATCAGATTACAAGTGCGCTCGAGTGCATGACCCACACAATTGCAGAAGGCACAGGCAGTCCTTGTGCCGAGGATATGTTGTGTGTTTCGTGTGTGTCCTGATGTCAAGGTTATTTACAAGCCCAGAGAGCTCAGGCTTCTCATTCCAAGCACAACACTTGTTGCAAATCATCATACAAAAATAAAATAAAAATAACAGAGATAAAAATATGCAAGTTTATGATATTAGAGGAAGAAAATTAAATGCAGGAAATTAAAAAAAATATTTATTTATTAGAAGAAACTTCTAATAATATTATAAATTATTATTAGAAGGTAAAAGGTAGCTTCTAATATATTTATAATATTAATTTTTCATGCATTGCTTTGATTTTTGATTTAATATTTAAATAATTGTATTTAAATTCTATTCCTTCTTCCTATAATATATTCAAATATTTTTATTGTAAATTATAATAAAAAAATAATTTATAATTTTCAACATTTTTATTTTAAAAAAATATAATAACAAGAAGCTCCAAAAATTATTTTTCTGGGGAGATTTAAAATCTCTTTAAAATCAGTATCAGTAAATAAGTATGCAATAAAATAATGGTAAAACAAGCTTTGCTTAATGTTTTTACATCATAATCATTATTTTTAAAGATTTTTAAGTACATAAAAAAATCTAAATATTCCCTACAAGCTTCCCATTGAATGGAATTAAATTTTTATTTTTCCTAGCAATATTTTCGCTCAGTGTAATCCCCCAGCCAGCTGTCGTAATGATGAGGCTCTACAGCCTTACTTTCGAGTGGCTTTTCGGAGCACACGGCAAAGTGTATTTGAATCTAGCCCCGATTCTTGATTTGAATGCGAATAAATGATGATGCGTGAATCTCTCGTGGCAGGATGTCGGTGCCCTTAGACCCCCCAAAAACCCATCCCAACCCCCTTTCGAATCCACCTGACTTCCGACATGTGTCATGTGTCATGTGCATGCGCTGCTCTCCATTCCGCCTTAATTAAACATCCCAATCACGTACTGAAAAATATTTCATATTTCCATTACGGCGAGCCGCAAATCAACCAGCTTTATGCTATATATATATATATGCATATATACCCAGATTCAGGTACAGTCAGTACTTGATATCTTTGGCTTTAATATGTGAATAATATGTCTCAAAAATCCTGTTAGAAATGTAGGATTCTAAGGAGAGCAACTTGCTTTCTATGAAGGTTGAGGTGGTATATATTACACAGAGGGAAAATATTGCTAGGAAAAAGAAATTTAATCCTTTTTAATGGAAGCTTATGGGGAATATTTAGAATTTTTATGTACTTAAAAATCATTAAAAATATTGATTATAATGTAAAAACGTTAAGAAAAGCTTGTTTTACCATAAAATTGTTGCATACTTTTAGACTGATTTTAAACAGATTTTAAATCTCCTCTGAAAATGATTTATTTTAAGCTTTTTGTTATTATATACATATTATATATATTATATATTATAGATATATTATATATTCTATATTTTTATATATATATTATGAAACGCACTGTTACCCAGCCGTACTGTGTGTGTGTGGATATATCCACTAGACGGCGATTAGTTTCAATTGCCCCGTGGGGCCTTTTCATTAAGTTTATGCTTATTTTTTTTTTGTTTGTAGTCTCTAGTCTGGTTTTTAGTTGGGAATCTCTGGGATTGGAATCCGAAACGGAATCCGAGGCTTTGTGCGTTATTAAAAGCAATTGGAAGTTAGCTTTGTGGGTGGAACAATGGCTGGGGATTTGATGGGTATTCCCCGCAAGGTCAAGGAGACTCCCGTGATCTATAAATATAGAGGTCAGTCTTCTCTACCGCGGGCGAAGTTCAATGCATTCGGGGGAATGGGAATGGAACGGAAATGTCTGGGGCATTGGATACAATGAAAAATGCCCCAAAAGCACACACTCTCGAGGGGGAGACCATTATTTAATTAAGGTGCTGCGGCAGCCTATATATCCGTATCTCTATAGCTGTGTCTGTGTATCTCTCTATAGCTCTTTGTATCTCTGCATAGTATCTGTATCTGTATCTGTTTCTGTGCTTGTGTATCTGTATCTGCATAACGGTGCCTCTGTATTTGTATCTGCAAAATCGAGTGCGCGGGCCTTAATCCAAAGTTAAAGCCTCTGGTGGTTCAGTGAGCCCACGTCGGTCAGCAGATCCAGCCACACGCATATATATATCCATATATCCATATATCTATCTCATTCATGTCGGACTTATCATCATCATCCTCCTCCTCCTCCTCCTCTTCCTCTTCAACCAGCTCCCTAAGTTCCGCTGCTGTTGGCGAACCCTTGGAGCCACCGCTGGCCACCGTTAGCTACCAGGATGAGCAAAAACCAAAGCCGGCTCCGGCAACCGTGGTCACCAGTCAGCCGGCCCGGGCTCACTTTACCAGCAGTCATCATCACTACCACTTGCCGCACCAGTTCCAGCATCCCCACCATCAGAACCATCACACGCACAGTGTCCGGGTGCCCACGCCCACGGTGCCCAGCAGTTATGCACCGCCGCCATCGTCTTCGGAGGGCGGCAGTTCACCCGGTGACCAGCGTCGTCGTATCATGACGCCCGCTTCCGTTTCCAGTGCCGGTGCCGGTGCCGGGCTATTAGCCGCCACATCCGCATCCTCGGCTGGCCCAGACCTAGCAGTGGCCGTGTCGCCGGGCCGGGTATCGGCTCGTTCCGGTTCGCAACATCATGTGACCATCGATGAGTCGAGTTTGCCGCACAAGAGCAGCATCCAGGAGACACCAGGACCCAGTGGCCTGATCGTGGGCACCGGTGAGGGTGATGGCGATCGGGATATTGGAGGCGGAGGTGGTGGCGATAGCTCTGATCCCCCATCATCGCCAGGAGGCAGTAGCTCACAGCCAGGAGGAGGCGGTGGCCTGGGTAGCCAGCGGGAGGAGGGGCAGCTGGCATTGATGTATCACTCGCACCAGCTGACCAACTATCCGGTGCTGCCGGCCATCAAGCGCACCCACCGGCCATCATTTGTGTATCCGCCAATGCCGAGGGTCAAGGCGTAAGTAAAGCGATTTCTTAGTTTCTTATTTGTAGTTTATAAACTTTCATTCTTAATTAAAAACTTATCATATTTGAAATATTCTTTTAATATAATTTTGTTTCAAATTTTAACTGATTTTATAAATATATTGATTTGAATAAATTATTTTTGGGGAAGGAAGGAGACCTTTCCGACCCTATAAAGTATATATATTCTTGATCAGCATCAACAGGGGAATCTTTCTAGATATGCCAGAAAGAAATCGATTTTTTGGCCATTTTTGCAAAATTTTATAAGGGGTTACATCATTAAAATTTTTGATTTTGATAAAAAATTGAATTTTCAAAATTTTTAAATGAAGTATGCAGATTTATTAACTGTAGAAAATCTTGCACAGAACAGTTTTCCGATTTAGAATTAACGCTCTTTTGGCCCAGTTATGATATTTTTAATTTAAAAAAAATTAAGAAGTTTGTTAATATAAAAAATCGGATTTTAAAATACAAAATAATATTTTTTCTAAGTGAAGGAGTCATTTCCGACCCCATAAACCATATATATTCTTGATCAGCATTCAAATGCGAATCGTTTAAGCCATGTCCGGAGGAAAACAAATTTTTAGCCATTTTCAAGAAATTTGATAAGGGGTCACATCATTAAAATTCTCAGATTTTGGCCAAAATTTGAATTTTTTAAATAATAAAATGAAGTATGCAGATTTATTAACTGTAGAAAAACTTGCACAGAACAGTTTTCCGATTTAAAATTAATGCCTTTTTGCCCGAGTTATGATATTTTTAAATTTTAAAAATTCTGGTAATTATAAGAAGTTTTTTAATCTAAAAAATCGGATTTTATAATACAAAATAATATTTTTTCTAAGTGAAGGAGTCATTTCCGACCCCATAAACCACATATATTCTTGATCAGCATTAACATGCGAATCTTTCTAGACATGTCCGGAAGAAATTGATTTTTTGGCCATTTTTGCGAAATTTGATAAGGGGTAACATCAATAAAATTAGCAAAAATGGCCAAAAATTTTGATTTCTTAAAATTTTAAATTTGGTTTGCAGTTTTTTTAAATTAATAAAAACCAACACAAAACTGCTTTTTGGCTTAGTTATGATATATTTTAATTGTTACCTGCAAGGGTATACAAACTTTGGCTGGCCAAAGTTAGCTTTCTTTCTTGTTTATTTAAAAAAAAAGCCTAAAAATGAATAAACAAAATTTACTAAGAAATTTTTTACTTGCTTTTCTTTTTTATTTTAATTATTATTAAAATTCATTACATTCATTAATTAAATTAATATTAAATTGTTTTTAAAATTTATATTTGATAGCGGAGATGCCTTGGCCACCTTATTTTCTGCACTTTATGGCAAACTTTTGGTGGTTATGGGCATAGCCTTTCCCATGGCCGAGGTCATTTCCACCTATATTCCGCCATCGTTCTATGAGGTGAGCTTGGATGCTAAAGGAAAACCCTAACAAAAAATATGTACTAATACTAAAATTTATTTACTTTATTCACCCATTAGGTGTACTATTTGTACTTGTACATAGGCAGCATGATTTTCCTGCTCTTTATGTACGCCACCTTGCTCTGGGGACGCCCCAAGTTGCCAGTGCCCATAGGTAAGGCTCTAAGGGATTTTCTTAATAAATTTATATTAATATTATAATAAATTATACATTAAATTCAAATTTCCCTCTCGCGTAGCCACCTCTCCCAACAAGTCGACGACCAAGGCCAGTGGCACGGACAGCATGGATGAATCGGACACGGATAGCAACTCGGTGCATCGCCGCCTGCCACCGGCAATACCAGTGCGGCGACCCTCGCTGCTCTCCCCCCTGGGCAGGCAGCATCACTATGGCAGCTTCTACCTACGCATGGGGGCTGTGGGTGAGTGTTCCTGGCGAGAATCTAGGTTATAGTAACCTCTATATATACATTTTTTCCCCTCCCCCGTGCAGCCTTTGGCATTGGCAGCATGATCTATTCGGGCCTGGAGTTTGGCCAGTACTTTGAGCTCAATCCGGATACCAAGTGCCACAATGTCCTGCTGGCCCTGACACCGGCCACCCGAATGGCCTTCATCTTCATCCAGATGTACTTCATCTTCCTGAACAACGAACAGATCAAGGTGTATCGCTACAAGATTATCGCACGCTTCGGTCTGATGCACATGATTGGCACCAATCTGGCCGTTTGGCTGAATGTTCTCATTCAGGAGACAAAGCATGAGATTTTGACATTTTACAATCCGGAGAATCGTACGTTGAGGATCTCGCATAGGATACCAGGACACTCGCGGGGTCATGCCATCATACCGCATGATCCAACGGCGCATTTGAGAGTGCCACGCGGGCTCAAAGGACCCTATCAGATTTTTGAGTGCCGCCGAACAAACATCATTGGTACTTTGGTGCAGGATGCCTCTCCATTTCTATTTCCCTGCACTATTGAGTACTCGCTGATCTGTGCCGCCATACTGTATGTGATGTGGCGCAGCATTTCGCGACCACAGACACCGAATACACCTCAACGACCGGACATGATTAGCTCACCGATGAAGCGTTCGCCGCATCATTATTCGGTGGATTGTGCCCGCGCCCACAAGGGTCTATTTGTGGGCATACTCATCCTAGTGCTGACCATCATCTCGCTGATTATTTTCTTTGTTTTGATTTCGCGACCCGAATTTGTGGCCATGGCTGTGACGGAGGTGACCATTTGTGAGTTGCTCATTTATGGCACAGCCACAATTGCCACGCTGCTGGGCATGATACAGATCCGGCATTTGCAGTATGATGCCTACAGAAGCTTCTCCCTGGACGATATACTGTTGGTGGGTGCCCAAACGGGTTCGTTTTTGTATAATATTTTTACGGTAATTGCCGGACACTTTACGCTGCGTAGCGATGACATGTTGGTACCCATTAATGCCTTGGCTTCGATTGTTCAAACCGCCTGCCAGACAATGTTTATATTGGATGCCAGCCGTCGGCAGGCTGTTAGTCCAGAGCATATAAGAAAGAAGCCAGGACGGGAGATAGTCACCTTTATGCTGGTGGTTAATCTGGCCATGTGGGCGATTAGCACACTGGAGAAATCTCGAGCAGAATCCCATCCCATACAATTGAACTTTTATGGGCTGTGGGCCTGGACAATCATAACGCATGTATCGATGCCATTGGCTATATTCTATCGTTTCCATTCGACCGTGTGCCTGTGCGAAATCTGGAAGCGGGCCTATAAGCTAAAGCCAACGTATATGTGAGAGTTTGCCCGCTCGCGCATCCAAAGCATTGCGCAGCAGCAGCAATTTTGTGAGGATCTCAAAACGAATTTGTCCTACTGCTATTGCTCTACAACGCTGGCGGGCGGTGAATTGGAGACCGTCGAGGAGGTGGACAGTGGGGAGAGTAATTCAGCTGAAGGTGGAGCAGGAGCAGGAGCAGAAGCTGTAACACAAGAAGAGGAAGAAGGGGAGCTAGGCGGCGACAGGTGTCAGGGTTTGAGGGCACCCATCCGGGCGCTGTCGCCGCAATCACTTAATACGGAGAAGGCCTTCTGTCCGGTTTACGTGATCAATGGCGAATGAGTTTACGCGCATTTTGAGTTCATTGATGCCCTTAGTGGCCATGAGCTCAGCTTTGTCTAGGACATGCCCACCATCACCCACCAAAAAGAAGAGAACACCCATTAGAGACACCACCCAGAAATCGACACCTAGACACAAGCCCCCTTTAAAGACATATCCCTAAAAAAAAAAGAGATATAGAAAGGATATCTAAAGCGAGAGTTATACAAGCAATACAGCATTAGTGGGTATCCTTTCAGGATTTAGGCAGAAAACATCACTCTAAAGGATATGCCAGTTATTTGTAGAGAGTATTCATGTTCAGCATCCCCCATATACTAAAGGAAAGTTAAGCCAAAATTCAAGAATATATCTAAAAAAAAAAATATACAAAAAAAGGGTTAGGCTTGCTATGAAAAGCATTTTATATGTTTATATACACACTATATAGAACTGAAACTGAGTAAGAATCAGCGGGTTGTTAAACTAAAGATCAGCTAAAGCCAGTATAAAGGATATTTACTTGAAAGTGAAATCGTAAGAGAAGGAGAAGTCATTTGAACCCCACCAGGAACCGCATAAAACCCACACTGGACTACCAAGTAGACACAGTTGACACATTCAAACACACTCACAGCCTAGCACCTAAGGTTATAAAAAAAAAAAACATACATATATATACTCACTTCATTATAATGTAGACATTCGATGAGTATCCTTTTCCCCATTATATAATTATTGTTGAGATATTACGTTAAATCATTAAGCGAATCTGTTGAAGCAGCCGTAGGTGATCTTCGGTGTTGTTAGGAATCTTGTTTCCTTCCCCATTTTCTTATATTTTATATTATTGTGATAGGCAGCGTTTGTGTTTTGTGCTTGTTTAACCATACAACATCTAATTCAGTATTAGAAAGGCTCAAAAAAACAAAAAAAGAAAAACTAGAAGAAAGACAAATCAGATATTGGAAAGGAAATCACTTACTGTAAGATGCGCACAAGAGTAAAATTTTAAGGAGATATAAATGATATGAATATGAATATGAATGTGTGTTCTTTTTTTTTATATAGTCTACCATAATGGTATATATAAGGTATCTAGGATATAGATGACGATATTTTTCAATGCCAAAGAGTTCTTTACGTAGCCTATGTTATATGATTGTCACGAGATTGGGTTTTTCATTTGAATCTACTCACTCATCCATTGTATATTCAAAAAAAAAAAAAACAAAAAACAAAAAAGTTAAGTAAAAAATGCCAAAAAACGAAACAAGAAGAAATCAAGGAGTCAAAAGGAGCAAATAAAAACAAGTATATTATATATATATATAAAATATATTTAAATTAAATTAGTTATTTCAATTTTATACTCGTACTAAATTTTTAACTAGAATTAACTGTAAACTTTATATGCATTTTCTTACATGTATTTATATATTGTACACCGACTCGGACACTGCTCTAAAAAAAAAAACAAACAAAGAAATCGAAATCAAATTGAATCCAAAATCAAAATTTAATATTGAATATATATAAATATATATATTTACAGCCCGATTGTATTAGAATTTATGGGAAACTAAGTAGTTACGATGAGCCATAGTTATCGAAGTCTCATTAGAGGAACTCCTATTCCACGTAGAAACCGATAAAATACGATAACAAACAAAACCCAAAAACCGATAGAACAAAAAAGAGTAAAAAAAGCGAAAATGAAAACGAAAAACGAAAAGAAATAAGCAAGTTATACCCAAAACATTATTTGTTCTTATTACTCAGTAAAAAACAAAAAGGAAAATCAAAATAAATGTAACAATTGTGGGACTCACTTCATGTTCTGTTATCGATAGATCTTCTTTAGCCAACTTTTTCAAAACTCTACAAGTCTTTCCTTTACTTTTCCAAGGTTTCACTTCCTAAACAAAAAATTTCAACTATTTTTCTTACATTTTAAAACCAAGAGTCCTCCATTTAGAAATTATTCAGATATTTATTAGGAATATCTGCAGATATATATTCATGATGTAGCTTTAGATTAAGGATAGCATTTCCTATATTTCCCTTTCAAATCAGACAAACTGTTGCAGTTTCCTTTTCAGATTTCAATCAACTTTAAAAACTATTTATTTCTTTTTGAAAAATACAGATGAGAAAGTTCATATTTCCCTCTAAAATTCCTCTATAATTCCCTTAAACTTCCCTTAAAACTTCCCTTAAACTTCCCTTAAATTTCCCCCCGCGAATAATACTAAAAACAAATACAACTTGGACTAAGCCTAGGAAAAGCAGTTTGTATTAAGTGTTACAAGTATTTATATGTATTTACAATAATGGCTATGAAGATAAAGTTAAACACCCGTAAAAAAAATCCACAAAAATAACAACTAGTCGTCAATGTTCTGTGTTCCCCAGCAAATACACCACCACCCACAAAAAAATACAAAATAATAATAAAAAAAAAAAAAAACTATAATGACTATAAAAGAGCAGTAAATATGCAATAAATATGATTAATAAATTGAAACGTAATTCGATTACTATGGAAAATGTTGCCGCCTTTTGGTGTTTTTTTTTTTTCATTGGGTAAATGGGTCAAGACACCGAGAAAGTTCCACTAAGATTGGGGCCTCAGGGTGGGGTCTTCAAGAGGACCTGCCATCAAGAGGGGTTTCTTCGAAGAAGAAACGGAGAGCCCCTCTTTTTTTGAATCTGTATCTCAGGCTGGGGAACATAAGCGCAGGAGCAGATACACGCACTAACGGATACAGATACAGATACAGTGCTGAAGCCCTCCAAAAGTTACTCGCAGTTCGCAGTACAGTGAAGATTAAGCAAAGAGAACTGGTTTTCTATATCTGTATATTTTATTTATTAGTTAATTATAATTATTTCAGGTATTTGGGACTTTTTTTTTAAGATTAAAAATAAACTTAGCAAGCTTGACATGTATTTTTTAGATTAATTTAATTTTTATTTAATAGTTTTTCTAGATTAAAAATGAAAAAGGAAGCTTTAAATATTTTTTTTTAAATAAATTTAATTTTTATTAAAAATAAAAAAGTGTTTTTATAGATTAAAAGTAAAAAAGGAAGCTTTAAATATTTTTTTTAAATAAATTTAATTTTTATTTAAAATAAAAAAGTGTTTTTATAGATTAAAAATAACAAAAGCAAGCTTGAAATAATATTTTTTTTTAAATTGTTTCTCTAGATTACAAATATAATATATTAGCCAGCTTTAAAAATATATTTTTTTATTTAATTAAGACATTATGCTCTTTTTTATACTATTTTCCCTATAAAACACAGATTTTAGTTACCTTTACCAAACCTTCACTATACTTTTATAGGGAGGGAATGTGTGTATCTGTCCTTTTCACCCAAAAGTGCGTGCACCTCGATGGAGCGGGACAAACTAAGGAGATTTCCCCACCGTGGACTCTATCTTTCTCCCTCATACTTTCTCTCTCTCTCCCTCTCTGGAGCCATGTGGATGCTGTTTGATATGACCCCTGATTTCCACTGCAGTCTGCCTGTGGATGCTGTGTTGTTCTCCACCTATAATATATATATATAGATATATATAGATGTTTCTCTGGATTCCACGTATCCGGGGCTATGTACCCGGGGACAGGCGTACCGACCGGTTATCCGGGATTTGAACCACGCCCTGGCCAACCGAAAACTAGGTTAGCTTCGCTCCGAAATACAAGCTTACACGCATAGCGGGAAATGGGAAATGTATATAGCATAGGAAATATAGTATAAAGGATATATACATATAGCATAAATACATAAGACAGCTAGGTTTAAGCTGCAGATACAGATCCTCTCAAGACAAGCCTCTCTTGGGGGGGGGGGGAGACCCCTATTACCTATACAAATTTTATGACTAATTTCCCTAATTCAATTAGGCCTTTTTCATACATTTTCCCCAGGACTCCCTGCTGTTATTTTATGTTTATTTTCCATAAGTTTTCCCTTTATATTTGATGTTGAGAGTGGGCGCGCCTGCAATTAGATACAAATACGAGTGGTTCGCATACACATAAATGCACCCCGTTTGGCGGCAAAACCGAAGCCCAGAGGTGAATGTCCTTTCGCAGGACTCAAACGCATGCGCCGCGCCCACTGCCACTCCTCTTTTCGCAGCACACACACACACCCCTCCCCCTCCCTCCCTCGCCTCACCCCCGGGCAAGTTTTTTATATTTTTGTGTCAACGCCTTGGCTGTTGAGAGTGCATCTTGGCCGAACTTCGACTTGGACTGGACTGGACTTCCTTCCTCAAACCCTGTCCAAAGCAGTCACACCTTTCATGGCCCATTAGTGCACGCGGCTCTTGAGGGAGTTGGCCAGGTCCCTTGATGGCGATCCGATGGGCGATAATCTGATTACCGAGCCGGACAAGGGGACCAGCCAGGCGGCAACAATAGATGTAGTCTTGGGCTGGGTTGGAAGCCCCCTGCAAGTCCTTTCTAATTCAGCAATTAGCTTTTAGTCCAGTGGGATTGTTAAGGCAAAGGAGGGCTAAGGCGAATGGGTTTTTATGGGAAGAAGTCTTTTTAATTTAACTCTCTAAGGGAAGAAGTATCTACTTGTAGTTTTAGCCAGGCAAGCTAGATAATAAGAATTCTCATAACTTTAAAAAAATTTGTATTTCTAAAGATATTTGACTTCATATTAAATAAACAGCAAAGGGAGCATTAAGATTCCATATGTATTTGGTGCCCAATAAAAATCTCTAACTTAAATTTAATAATTTAATATTAATAATATAATTTTGTGTACTCACATTGGTCTGGATCGCTCCCTTTGACTTTTTCAATCTCTTTGATTTCTCTCTGATCTTAAAGTCTCTCCGGTGAATATCTGCTCGTTTTCTCGTAATCCCGTAGCACTAAGCTACTTAGCAGAGAGGGTACACTGAAACACAACAACAAGCAACTCTTTTAAGAAAAAGGAAATACTACTACTAGACTACATATACCACTCGACCTCAACATTCAGCTGGGTTACCACTAAGAAGATGCTAGAACTAGTTGGGAATTATAGTGTCAAGCGAGTGGATTTTTTTTTGTTAATTATTATTTTTTATTTTTTTAATTATTGATTTTTTTAATTATTGATTTTTTTAACTATTTATTGTTTTAATTATTTATTTTTTTTTAATTATTTATTTTTTAATTATTTATTTTTTTAATTATTTATTTTTTTAATTATTTATTTTTTTAATTATATTTTTTTTTTAATTTTTTAAATGTATGAAATCATGGCTTTTAAGTTTTTTCTTCTTTATAAACATCATTTAACCCTCTAATTTCTTTATTTTTTTAATTATATTTTTTTTTTAATTTTTTAAATGTATGAAATCATGGCTTTTAAGTTTTTTCTTCTTTATAAACATCATTTAACCCTCTAATTTCTTTATTTTTTTAATTATATTTTTTTTTTAATTTTTTAAATGTATGAAATCATGGCTTTTAAGTTTTTTCTTCTTTATAAACATCATTTAACCCTCTAATTTCTTTATTTTTTTAATTATATTTTTTTTTTAATTTTTTAAATGTATGAAATCATGGCTTTTAAGTTTTTTCTTCTTTATAAACATCATTTAACCCTCTAATTTCTTTATTTTTTTAATTATATTTTTTTTTTAATTTTTTAAATGTATGAAATCATGGCTTTTAAGTTTTTTCTTCTTTATAAACATCATTTAACCCTCTAATTTCTTAATATTTATTGCTTTCGTGTTTCGCTTAATTATTCAATCTGTCGCATGGGCATTTTGCCTTTATTCACGTGCTTTTTAACGAGATATTTTGGCTATTATCACTTCCCCCGTTTTGGCCTTACAATTCGCAAACGAACGTCGTGTGCAACGAATAATGGTGGCAAAGGGGGAGAAAGAAGCCGCAACAAAAACTGGTAGAAGGTACACAAAAAACAAATAGTTGCGACTTTTTCTACTAAATAATAATTATATATTCATAATAATAATAATTAAAATTACTTTTTAGTTTACATCCATGTTGTCTGTAAGGAATAAAAACAAAAACAAAAACAACAGCAACGGTAACAACAACAAGAAGCAACAGACAGAGACGTTAACCGCACGAATATCGTAAGCGCTTACGGTATACAAGCATACTAATGTTGTTCTGGCCCGGCGTCGACTGCGTAGCGGCGTCGCAGCTTCGCACAGTGGGAATAAAGCACATTGAAAACTATGAGATATTTTTGGGGGGTGAAAACAGCAAATAAAAGCAATAAATTTAAGAAAAGGGAAAAAAATGTGAGGGAAAATAGAAAAATTAATTAAAATAAAAAAAAATTTAATAAAAAATAAAAATAAGAAAATATAAAAAAAAATATAAAATATAAAAAAATAAAAAAAAAATATAAAATATAAAAAAAATAAAAATTAAAAAAATAAAAATAAAATAAAATAATACAAAAATAAGTGCTTTGGTAAAAATGCTAGAATTGCTGATAACTTGTTTAATATATTAATATTTTCTACATTTCTAGTCCCACGAAGAATTATTTATTAATTATTTATGAATTAATATTAATTAAAATTATTGAAAAATAATTAATATTATTTAACCATATTTACATTTTGTAAAAAGCTGTATTCCTAACCCAAAAAACTTAAACATATAAAAAAAAAAATATTTTTTATAAAAACTATAAACATATCTGTTTCAAAATCAAGGACTCTATCCCACTGTACGTCGCTGTCTTTCCAGTCATTTGGTTTTTGCTTTGCGTTCGGCGTTCGAGTTTCCGCTTTTGCGTTGGACTTTCAGTCAGAAGCGAACTGTTGCGAGTGATGGAAGCCAGTGCTGCCACTTCAGACCGGTGCTCTTTTTTTTCTAACCAATAATAATAATGCTTTTGCCAACTAAATAATAATAAAAGCAAAGGCTAACTGATAAATACAAGATTGAGATCGGAAACTCTTCTTCCAACAGGAATAATAGCAGTTCGCTGGAATGTTTGTTTCGCTTTTCTCTCTCTCAAGCGGCTTTAAAGCCAGTTTTAGCAACAACCAAGTTGCATTTTTGTAGAATTGCTTTTAGTAATTGCTATTATTCTTGGCTATTTGTTGCTGTAATTGCTTGCATTTTATTTAATTCTTTCTTGCCCTTGCCTTTTTTTTTTTTTGTGCAGTGAACGAAAGAAATAATAATAATAAAAACAAAAGAAGGAAAAGTGCCAATCACGTTAAAGTTTTTTTTGCATATATTTTTTGTTGTTTGTTTATGGAGAAGTACGTCGTCCATTTTGTCTGCACTGCTTGAGTGTGTGCGTGTTTTGTGTGCGTTTCCTGGCTGGCTCAGTGCGTGTGTGTGTGTGAGCCTGTTTCCGGTGAAGTCAATCAACAAATTCTATTTTGTTAAAAAAAAAAAAAAAACAGGACCCTATAACAACAACAATAGCAAGTAACGAATATAAAGAACAAAAAAAAAAAAGGGGAAAAAATATAAGAAAAAAAAAACACAATAAAGAAACATCAAACAAACCGTAAAACGCATAATAACGGTATAAACGCGCGCGCAACAGACGCCAATCACGCCCCCCCGCCCACCATCTTCTTCTTCTTGTTCCTCGCGAGGCGGAAACAAAACAAAGGAAAAGAAACCAGGACAGGGGAAGAGACCGAAAGGCGAAAAAGGATAATAAAGCGACTCGAAAGGGAAACGCCGATGAGCTGAATGGCAGGATATATCCTCAGCCTAACCCCCACACAATAACAAAAAACAAAAAAGTAAGTCAAGTGAGGGTTCCTATGGTTCCTACAGGACCTTAACTTATCGAAAAATTAAGGTAAACTAAGATTTTAATGATCAGTTAGATGTAATTTAATTTCATATTATTTTATTTGGTTTATTTTAAATATTTTATTTAATTTTTGTCTTATTTTATTTTATTTTTGTCTTATTTTATTTTATTTTATATTATTTTATTTTATTTCATTATATTTTTGTTATATTTTTTGATTTGAATTTATTTTATTTTGTTTTATTTTATTTATTTTTTTATTTATTAATATTAATTTATTATTATATTTTTTTTATTAATTTTAATTAATTACTATTTTATTTTTTATTAATTATTTTTTATTTATTATTATTTTTTTTTTTATGAATTTTTATTTATTTTTAAGTGTATTATTTCATTTTTTTGCTATATTTTAAGTGTATTTTAAGAAATTTGTATATATTGTACCAATAACACCTCATTTTTTTCTGGTATCAGACCATATTTCATGTATAACAGCGTATAACAGTATAACAGCATACCTGAAGTATGACATAAATCAAATCGAAAAGCAGTCTGTCTTTCTTTTGATGAATTTTCCTAAGAAAAAGTGCGCATATTTCACATAAAACTTAAAAAAAAACCACCTCAAAATAGAAAAGTCAAAACCCCCAAAAGGCAAAGAATTTAAATTTAACTAAAACTTTTTTAAATAAATATTCTCATTTAAAATATAATTTTAAACTAAAATGAAAGATTTTTAAAATTAAGCTTTTACCTTTAATTTTTCAACTTTTCCAAATGAGATTACCTAAAAAAAATGACTAATGGCTTAGGAGTTGGTAAGGTTTGTCAAAGATACCTTATATATTTTTGTGGTTCCACTGTAACTAAGCTCTTTGATGATCCCCCAAATGCCCCTCCACCTCCCCCCTGGACACTCTCGAAAGCAATCAAACTGGCGGCTGCCCTTCTCGGGTTACCAACACACACATTTCTTGGTCTTCCATTAGAAAGACATTGGCGTCGCGGGGTTTTTTTTCATATATTTTTTTTTCTTTTTCGGATTTTGCTACCTTCTTCTTGGGCCCAAGGAAAACCCATAGAAGTGCTCGCGAGGGAAAATCTTAATTGCACAAGGGGCACAAAGAAGCACAAAAAAAAAAATATATATATATAAAAGCGGGCGGATATATCTGGCAAAAGTAACAGAATCATGGTATCCAAAATTGGGTCACCCTTGGCACCCCCAATAATCCTCACTGATCGCACAATCTTGGGGCAGAGCTACATATATACATAGCTAGAAAATGAGTTCATTTAGTGGGAACTTGATTATATAGGTTTAAGTCTAAAAACCAAAAAATGTGTCTTACTAATCTCAGATCTTTGTCATCTCTACTTTAATAATTAAATAATTCCAACAATTGAGATCTAGTGAGTCACTGAACTTATTCAAAAATGTATTACAAGTTCTAAAGATTTTTATATATTTATATTTTATGTTTTAGTTTCCTTCTCGAGTAACCCTCATGTATATTTAATTTTGTTTTGTCATTGATTTGATCTCGTGATTCACTTCCATAACTAAATAACTTATTAGTAACAGTGAATCATTGCCAGCAGAATTTTTTTTCATATAATACTCATACTTTCACATTGTCATTAAACAAAGCGATCATTATCAGAGGCGGACATAATTTTGAGATTATTTGTCATTGATATAACATTTTAGATGTTATCGATTTCAAAAATCGATATAAAACGATTTTTATATATTTTTTAAGTCAAGTTAAACTTTAATCAATTTATTTTCTATGATTCTGATTGAATACTAACGAGTTTAGCATATATTAAAAAAAAAAACACTAACAATCTATAGGTTTTGTCATTTATTTTGCGCGATTTATATCGATCTAAGCATAAATATATTCCAAGAAAAATCGACGCAAATGTTGGGATTCCAAGGGGAACAAAATCCGGAAAAGCATTCGCGAGGGTTGAAACCGCGACACGCGATTTCCACCGGTGGTTAGTTCTTAGTTCGATGGGTGGGTGGTGCTGCTGCTGATGATGATGTGGTGACGGGGGTGGCACTGGACACAGCATAAAATATGGAAAACAGGATCAAAAACGAAAACAAAACAGAAAACACAACAAAGCGGAATGCATATTCTGCATGCGAGAGTGAGTATCGTGTGCCAGAGCATATATTAACTAATGAGCCGACGACCTCCGGGGGATGGACAGCTCTCTGACGGACCGAAAGACTATGGGGGAATGGGTGGTGAACCCACCCACCATTCGGCACAAAAAACAGAAACCCATAGTGCATCACGCACTTAGCATTTAATTGCTACCTTTTATGGAAGTCTGTCATTAAGAAAAATAAAAAGAAAACCCAAGCTAAATGGATTTGGTAAAAGGGGGAAATCTGGAAAATTTTGATTTAATTTCATAATTATAAATAAATTATTATATATTTAAATATATCTAAAAATTTAAAAAAAAAAAACAATAAAAGAATGATCAAATTTAAACATTTCCAGTCTTAAAAAGTATTAGTTAAGATAAGTTTTTAATAAAAATAGTAATAGCTAAACGGGGAAATTTAACTATTAAAAACAAAATATATAAATATATTTATATATATTTTTTTAAATATTTTAAACATAAGAAAAATATATAATTTTAACTATTAAAAAACAACAAAAATATATAGCATATACATATATTTCCTTAAAAGCCCTTTTTTCTTTGATTGCCAACAGCAGACCACAGACTATGTTTTGTTTATAAGGTCACCCTATTTCACGGATTGCATCCATCTGTCGCCGCCAGTTCTCATGCTCATTTCCATACCCATTTTCCATCCCATTCCCCGCCCCCTTTGGCCGTTTTCATTTCCACAACCATTTTCATTTCCATTTCGATTCCGATTCGGATTCTCCCAGTTTGGCATTCTTTCTTTTCAGTATACAATTGCATATCCGGTTCTCAATGTGGGCGCCGTCTCATGGATCTGCATAGATCAGATTTTCCTATCCCATTTTCACTTTTATTTTTTTGTATCGTTTACTGCGGTGTGTTTCCTTTTGTTTTTCTCCGCGATCCACTGAGCTTCTGTCTTTTTTTTTTTTGTTGTGGGAGGTGGTTTTATGGGGGGCAGGGTGGTGGCAGGGTGGTGGCAGGGCATTATCCGTCTGCTGTCTGTCATCGGAGACTGTCATAAAGTGGCCACATCGTATGCAGCGCCATCTCATCACGACGTTGATCTCCCAAACCAATTCCAGTGGCACAGTTTTTGTTTACAAAAAAAAAAAAAAGAAGCAAAGCAACAAAACGCAACCAACTGCACTCATATTTCCATAGACTCGTAAATATTTTTGACTACTCCTACTCCTATAGTATAGGTAGGGAAGTATGTAATAGCACATGTAATGACACATAAGTGTGTAAAAACATAGCCACATCACAACACATGTGTTCACTATAGGCTACACCTAAGGCCGGTACCCGTCACTTCATACCAGGAATGTTAAAACCAGTTGGGAATTATAAGTGCAAACGTGTGAGATTTTTTTCTCTACGATATTTTAATTTGTGAAATTTTCCCTTATATTAAGAAGGAAGTAAACAAAGCCAATTAAATATATAAAACTCTAAATTATTTAGTATAGCAAATATATAATATTTACTTTTATTATTTATATTTATTTAAGCTTTATTTATATATGAAGTATATTTTATATTTGGTATCTAATAAATGAAATGACGTACCTTAAGCATAAATAAAGCTTCTTGAAGCAAGCTTCCTTTCCTCTTTAATTATAAAATAAAACTGACTCTAGTTAATCAAGTTCCCAGCCATAAAAAAAATTATAATAAAATAAAAATCCAAGTTCTACCCTTCACCTAACCAAGATGATCTCCATCTGGGGATTTCGGTGAGTTTACGATGCTTTTTTTGCAAACACCATTAGCTTGTCTTGAAAATATCTTTAAAATATATATAAAAAATAAGAAAAACAGAAGCTTTTTAGCAGCTGTAAAAACTAAAATAAAAACAAGACCCATCTTAGAGCGTATTAAGGCAATGTCGGCGGTCATAAAAGGCCAACGTTGCTACTGTTTTTTCTCTAGTTTCTTTTTTTTACATTTTTTTTTATGTAGGTTTTTTCTGTATCTTTTTTCTTGATTCTGTTTCTGCTCTGTTCCATGGCCAGAATTGTCGCATGTTCTGGTTGAAACAACCAACACAGTCTCGCAAATTGAAAGCTTGGCTAATACCATTAACATTTGATGGCTAACACCTCCCCACACTCGCGAAACCGGCGCAAAAACTAACCCAATGCTGTTAATTGGCCAAAGCTCAGCATAGCTAGCTACTTTTTTTGGTCAGTGCAACAAACATTATTGGCAACAATCGAAACGAAACGAAAAGCGAAACAAAATGCAACCAAAATGAATTGAAACGCTCGCTAATCGTTAACTTGACCCGCTTAGCCAAGAATCGATCAAGTTCTTAGACAGAATTTTGAGATTACAATTTTCTGAAATATATATGGGCTATGAAATATAATTTATTTTTGAACTTTTGAGCTTGTGAATATAATTTCACATATTTTATTTGTTTATTGAAATATTTTAAAATGTAATTTTGATTAAAAAAATGGTGCAAATTAATGATAAATATTTTATAAAATATTTATTTTAAGTCAGGGATTCTTTTTCTTTATAAATATTTTTATAAAATATATTTTAAATTTTTGTTTACTTTTTGTGCAGCGTAAATATCTTGCAAATGTATATATTTTCTAATATAATTTTAATAAAATATATATAATCTGTAACATCCCAAGAATCCCCTTAAGTTAAGCATGTAAATTTTCTTGAAAACCTTTAAATTATGTTCAATAAGCATGCAACTTTGCCATCAAATATCCAAAATCCATATAAAAGTTTCCCTCAATTGGAAACTTGGAAACTTGCATTGTCCGGAGGCGTAACGGAATATTTAAGTTTTTATGATTGCCAAATTCCAAACAAATATTTGGTTCAATCAAGAACATCAAAATTTGCTTTAAAATTAAAAATAAATTTATATGAACCTCCTTCCCCATCAGCCGCGGCGCCCTTGAGCAGCAACAAGTGGAAATTCCATAAGGAAAAACTAGCGCGATTTTTATGACCCTCCCATCGAGATGATGATGATGATGATGATTACGACTATGATGTCCGATGCTGATGGATGTGTGCCAAGTAGAAGCCATCCGGGTGTATCTTGACAGATTGATGAGGGTAGCTGGGAAAATTCTCTTTACTTTCAATTGCTCCAAAGATATCTCTAGCCTTATCCAGATTCTGGGAAAGCCACTATATATAAAACTATATATAATTGACAGCAATTGCATGTTGCAAAATATATAATTCAATATTGTTTATGTTTTTGCGCTTGGGGAAAATAGAATCAGAGGTCGTGTGTGCCACTATACTATGCTTGGCCCCCTTTTTTCATGCCCCTGTAAATATTTTTGGGAATGCGTATCATAACAAAAACCAGGCAATGCGAAACGCTTCGATCACTATGCTGGCCCATATTTGGCACGAATTGGAAAATAAATGCATAAAATAAATGGGCATAGAGCTTCTTTCTGGGCTGAATAAATACATATTCGAAATCTAATTTTGAAAATATTTTAAAAAGTTTAAAAAAGCTATTGAAAGTATAAAATATAAAAACTAAATGTATCTTTATATCTTCAGAAATTCCTAGGGGTTTTAAATCCTTCAATTATTTCATTTTCATTACAATTGGTATCTAAAAAATATTATTGCATACTTTTAGACACCTTGAAAAATGTATTAAAACCGCCAGTGATTTATGAAGCATTCTAAATATATTTTTTTAATTATGTAAATATTTATTACTATAAATTTTTAAAAAATTTGTTAATTAAAAATTTCCCTAAATTTTCATATATTTCAATATTTCTCTCTCTAATTCCAGAACGACCAAAATTGCGCAACCAAAAGTCTTGAACAAATAATCAACTGCTGCTGCAAACCGTATGACTGATTTATAACATTTGAGCGTATTGTAGCGATTACCTCCCTAAGAAAACTTTATACTAACTTACAACCAAAAAAGAAAATTATATATATATATATACAAGTGCATATACAGCCGCATATATAGGAATGGCAGGGCAATAACTTTCAACTTTAACAAGTATAAAGCCAATCAACCCTAGAAGCTTTGCATAGTACCCAAAAAAAAAATCCCCTCAACATATAACCGATAAACAATATTCATTTGCCGATATACGACAAACGATATATCCGATAGATAGCAGAGAGAGCGAGTAAAAGAGAGCAGAGGAAATCGATAGCGAGGCGCGAGAAGAGAGGAATGCAGCGGTGTCCCTACATTCATGAGATGCGAGAACGATTACTGGACCAGCCGCGGGAGACACTACAACTCGATAACATGGAGCGGGCCAATCTGCTCGATAATCGCCAATCGGCATCCGAATCCAATCAGGTCGGCACTGTGGTCAAGGTACGGGCTATTCGATATACTCGCTACAAGGATTAACCATTCATATGCAATATATATATCCAAATATATCACAAATCGAACACACACCACCTCATTTCCACATACATCAAATCAAATATTAAATAAAAAATATTTAAAAAATAATAATCATTGGATATTATTTATATTAAAGCCTTAAAATACAAATTAAATAACTCTAAATTCTTTATTAATTTTAAAGTATTATCTTGGAGAATAAAATACATACTAATAAAATAAAAAAAAAAACTTCTGATAATTTTTATATCCAAAAATATTTTTCATTGATTTCCCCAAATTTCCATTTCATTCACCAAAAACATAAGACACACACAAAAACTAATCCTAAACAAATGTAAATATGGAAATCAGTCAATCAAAATCAAAAAACAACGACAGCTTGTAAATATTGCATATGTTTTTAAGACCTATACAGTGTATATGTGTGTGTGTATCGGTATGTGTGTGCGTGGAAGATTAATCATTTGTTTTCCAAGATTCTTTCTTCAATTTAGCCAAAGAATTTAAACCGGATCCGAAAAAATTAAGCCAACAAAAATCCTTGCACGAGTAACCGATTCGCCCTTGACTTTAAGTTTCTCGAAAATCGTTATCGAAAACGTTTATCGATAACAAGAAATTATGAGTATTTTCTTGCAATAAATTGGAATTGTTTCAGTCTAAAAAAATTATTTATTTTAAAAAAAAAGCATGCTTTTAAAAAACGATTTGTTTTATTAAGAAATATGTAATTTTTTGTTTTACTTTGTGAAGGTTGCAGAAATGGCTAGACAAAACAAATTAAAAATTTTAATGAATTTAAAAAATTTAATAAATTAAACAAATTTAATAAATTAAACAAATTTAATAAATTAAACAAATTTAATAAATTAAACAAATTTAATTAATTATTCAAATTTAATAATTTATTCAAATTAAATTAATTTAAACAATTTAATTAATTACTCAAATTAAATTAATTAAAAAAATTAAATTAATTAAAAACAATTTAATTTATTTAAATTAAAAAAAAAAATTTTAAATGCCTTAATATTTTCAAAATTTGTGAGAAAGGTTACAAAAAATATAAAATTGTATATTAAAAATATATAAATTTTAAAATAATAATAAAACCCAAAAGATTCCCACTTAAAAATTATAAATTATATAATCTTTATAAATATTTCTTTTACAACCCCTTTGACTAACCTTGTACATAAATTTATATAAATATAAATATACTCGTACTATCGTGTACATTTTGTATTATAAAAAAATTCCAATTTATTGTTGTAAAGCCCCAGAAAGACCTATATCTCTCTCTTAATCCAAAACTAATACCAATTTCATTTTGGTTAATCCCATGCAGCTGCAGGGCGATGGCTATCATACGAGTCCTGCCCACCAAAGGACACCACTAGTTCCACACGATCTTGGCGAGGACTTTAATTTGGATTTCGATGATGATTTTCCCATAGATGCAAGACGACCGAAAAACGCCAAGTAAGTGTGTTCCATGATTCCACCAATTATATAACATATTATATATCATAAATATATTTGTGATAAACCCAAAAAAGAAACCACCTTCCTCGCCAGCACAAATCTATGTGTGTTTCTACATCCACTGAATGTGTTGTTTCGTTTTGCTGTGTCTGCATTATGCCATTTCCGTTTCCGTTTCTGTTTCACATTCCCACCAAGATCCCCACAGAAAAAAAAAAGAAAAAGAAAGATCAAGTTAAAGCTAGAGACACTATCTGTTTTTCCTCTACCCTATATCTAAACTATATCGATCTGTGTGAGATAGAACCCCTTTGGTAGAGAAGTAAATTGACAATTTAATCAGTTAGAAACTGTTACAGCGGCAAACATCCACCGGTTCTGACGCGTCCACAGCAAAGGTCAGATTTGCTAATAATATAACCTATCCTATACTTACTTCCTAAATCCGTATAATATATATAGAGACTCTCCTAACCGTATCAAGTAATACCTTTTCCACTAACTCTATAAAAAAAAAAACCAGACACCAAAATGATATCCTAGCTTAGTTCTCACTGGAGCGTAGTGGATCTTGTCCTTCACCTGCATCTTGTGATGGCATCTTTATAGACGTAGTTACTATCTGACTATCTATAAGTTATATCAGTTCCAAGCACCGCTAACCAGATGTTAAGAAAAACTAACCTATCCTTGGGGGGCTTTCGAAATTGAGTTTAAAATGAAGAAGAAAGTCAACACGTTGGCAAAAAACTGAACTTATGATTCGTTAAAGTTTGGAAAAAATATTATTTGATGTTTAAATATAAATTTAGGAATTATTTTTAAGGACTTGAGGACCTAAAAAGTATTTAAAAGCAGTATTTCCATAATTATTATAATATCTTAAAAATAAACAAAGTATTCTAGACTTTTTAAATAGGATTTTCTCTATTAAAAAACTAAGCTATATTTATTTATTTTAATTTTTGTAAAATCTAATTTTTAAAAATATTTAGAGATCAAAGAAGATAAGTAAAATAGCTAAGAAATTTATTTTTTTATTTAATTTATAAAACAAAAATTATTAAAAAAAATTATAAAAAATTTCCCCAAGTTGCGGCATAATTTCCTATGGTCCTATGGGTCCTATGGGTCCTATGGGTCCTATGGGTCCTATGGGTCTAAAAAAAACTATTTAAAGCATTTTTAATATTCTAAAATATATATGAAAGTTAAAAAAGTTAATTAATTTAATTTGTAAAAATAAAATAAATCAAGAGATCAAGGGAAATTCAATATCAACCACAATTCCTTGGGTTACCCATTCAGCTTATTATTCCAAATAATTATTCCTCAAAGGCGTGGCTTTCTCTTAAAAAAAAAATGTAATAATAATCCAAAACTAAGCAGCATATCCGCTTAGAGAGTCACTGAACCATCTTTGAGCCTTTCTTGTACGTGGCTTTATTTGATTTTTATTGTATTCCATTCTATTTTTATTTTATTTGGCAACAGCCGGGATTATAATGTCAACGAACTGGACGCCAGTGGGGCACATTGCCTTACATTTCCGATCTTTGCTTGGGGTAGAGACGGGATGGTGTATCCAAACATAAAACAAATAAGTAGGCGGCGGGCGAGTCATCCAAAATCGCTTATACAATGCTGCAAGTAGGGTGGCTTTGCTCGTTTTGGAGTTGCAAACAAATTACGCAACTTGACAAACCGACAAAGCCCTATACTCGGCTGCGGCATGAACTGTCAGCGATGCATAGAGGCAGAGAGAGAGAGGGAGAGATCTATGGCATCTTTCAAATGCCACTTGCACCCCAGCATCTGGGGGGGAATCCCAGGGGAACCCAGGAGACATGGCTTTGTCTCCACCGCCCAAAGTGTCATTGTACGAATGACTTACATTCGTGAGTCGCAGCAATTTGCTAACAATGGCTGAAAGCAACGCCGGAGACAGCGAGAAACTATCGATGCTTGGCAGTTGGCCAGAGACATCTCACTGTGAGAATACTAAACTCGAAACAAAGTTTTAAACAAGGATATTACTTTGAAAAACATATGCAGTACTTGTGACTTTATTTCTTAGGGAAAAGTTATTCTTTTAACAAGGAATTTGTTGGGGAATACCACTCATTTTCCTTTTGATAGTCATTTTACAGCTTAGATCTCAGGATCTTTGTGAGCTAGGGTTGTGAAATTTGGTATATAGGTTTGATTATTATCTGGCCACTTATATCCCAAAATTTGTTCAAATTGAAAAATATTTAAGAAACTTATTTACTTTTCAATGCAAGCTTTTGGGCGAAAATAAACTCTAGGTATCAGTCTAAAGGTTTCTAAAGTTTTACTTCATTTTCTAAATAATATTTAAGCTCTTTTACTTTTTGGTTGAATAAGTATATACTATTCCATTTCCTTATGCATTTTATTTGAAGCTTAGATCTCAGGATCTTTATGAGCTAGGGTTATGAAATTTGGTATATGGGATTGATTATTATCTAGCTTTTCACATACCAAATTATGTTTAAATCGAACAGGTTTTATGAAACATATCCACTTTTTAATGCAAGCCTTTGGGGGTAAAAACTCTGTTTTACTTAATTTTCTAAATAATATTTAAACTCTTGTTGTTTTTGTTGGTTAAATAAACATATTTGTTATCAGTATCCTTCCTTTAAACTCTTCTATTTTATTGACTCCTCTCAATCCATTTTAGATAAAAATGTCCTCGCACCTATTTATCACCCGATTAGGCACAAGGTTTTTGGGGCAGGCTCAAGGTTCTGTTCACTTTGTTTTAAAAATAATAATAATGAAAACAAGCCAGGCCTAATGAAGACCTCGTCACTTACCCAGGGGTAGCAAAAGATATAATTAGGCAGAGGCCGTGCACAACCCTTCTTTCAGGAGATAAAAGTCCACAATAAATATAGCCCTGTTCAGAGGGGTGTGCTTTCGTCATTGATCCAAATTAGGGAAGACAACAAGTCACTGATTTATGCATGTTAACAGGATGAACTTTAAAATAAAATTTATCTGAAATTAATATAAGAGGGCACTTACCTTGGGAATACATACATAAGTCGCAATTGGAGAATCTTTTCTGATGATGATAAATGCTTGATAAATTACCCAACATTAGGCCCGAACTTTCAAGGGTTTTATTTCGCATTTTTCAACTTTCTGCCGAGTCCTGGGATTTAGTGAGTGAGTGAATGGCATTTGGGTCACACGTCCTCATCTGGCTGGGATCAGGGTGCGGCTGCCAGGACTCGATAAACCTTCCGCCTTCCCCCCCGGCAGCTACTTCTCAGTCTTTCCACCTTTAACCCTCCCGGTGGCCGTCTGTTGGCCGATTTTTCTGCCTCTTGAATGTGCAACTGCGACGCAGTACGGCGGGTTGCGGCGCAAATCCTTACATTCCACTGTGGGACTCTGAAAAAAAATGCAATAAAAAAAGGTTTTATAAACAAAATACAGTAAAAGAAAAGTAAATATAGTTAAAAATAATTCTATTAAATATTTTACTAATTTAATACAATTTATAAAATAATGAAATTAATAAATTAATAAAATTTCTAAAATAATAAAATTTATAAAATAATAAATTAATAAAATAATAAATTAATAAAATTAATAAATTAATCAAATTAATATATTAAATAATTCCCCAATTGGCTTTAAGGATTTTTCTCTCACTGCTTTTGCTTTGTTTTGTTGTTGTTGTTGTTCCTTCCACTGCAACCCCTTTGCTCGGTTCTTCTTTATCGATGACTCCGGGAGTTGGGAATTCGAAGGGGCGGCAGCGGCGGCGGCGAGTGCCAAGTGCGGGAATGGAGAAAAGGGGCGAGGGGGCGACGGTAACTCTGTCGGCGAATGCGCAACCAAAACAGAATGCCGCAATGTTGTTGTGAAATGCGCACAAAGCGGACGGCGCAACAGCAAGCAGAGGGCAGGAGGACAGCGACACAAAAAGGAAGCGGCAATGGAGTTACGATAAAACAGGCAAGGACTAAGCCCAAAGGAGTGAGCGAGTCAGAACGAATTGCAAAGGCAGACAGCATGACGACGAAGTGGGTCTTTTATCGTAAGGCTATGCGGCAGCGCACAGTGGGTCACATAGGATAACTCAAGAGGGATTAAAGGGAGTTGGGGGCAACAAAATAAAAAGAGATAGGTTTTAGATTTAAAAAGGATTTTGTAAATGAGGCTTTGGGGGGGGTCTTAAAAAATATTTTAAAAATATATATATAAATATATATGGAAATTTGTACACCTTGGAGTTAGGTTTTCCATTGTTTTTTTTTTTCAAATTAAATTAATTAAATTAAATTAATTTAAGTAAATTTAAATTTTAAATTTTAATAATACATAAATTTAAATAATTTAATTTATAATTTTTAGTGCAGACAAAAAAAAAATATATAAAAAATATCAAAACAAAAATTTCTTTTGATATTTCTTAGAAACCTCCCACTGTGCAGAAAAGTTCCTTGATTTTGGGTGGTTTTTTCTGGGGGAGGCGGTTGTAACACGTCGCACCGCAGAAACAAAAACAAAAACAACAACAAATAATAACAACAACAACAACAACAAGAACAACAATCGGTTGTAGTAAAATCAGTAAAGGCAGCCAGGAGGAGCATCGTGACTAAATTGAGTTTTGGGCTGTTGCTTTTCGATGACTGACTCCTGCCGCCGCCTCTGTTTCCATTCCGTTTCATTCCCATTCATTCCATTCCGTTGCAAAAAGGACCCCCCTCCCAGGCAGGCTGCAGTTGGTAGATGCAACTGGGCGCTGCTGATTGGCATGTCGCACAGCCCCATCTCCAACACTGCCAGAGCCTCTCACTCAGCTTGGGGACTACGTAAATTGACCCATTTACAACGCGACCAACGAGTGTGCGAGTGTGTGAGTGTGTGTGGCGGGTTGCCAGATGAAAAACTCAATTAAAAGATACGTATTTTCGAACAGGAGTGCAAATTAAAAGGCAAATATGGCAATGATAGAACGAATTAGGAATTAATCATAGAAAAACAAACCAAAAGCAAGTTAGAAATAATATAATTACAAATTTAAATAATTAAGTGAGACTAAAAAGTAGGTAAAATATTGAAAATAATTAAAATAAACAAATGAAATAATTAGAAAAAACTAAGAAAAAAATGTATAATAAACAAAAGCTTAAAAAAAGTAGCTTTAAAAGTATGAAAAGTATTATAAAAGAAGGAAATTAAAGAGTTCTGGGCATTACTAATAAAATTATAAACTTTACAAATTTCCAAATTAAATGCTTAAAAAAAACTAAAATAAAAAATATATGTATAAAGCTATAGATATTGGCTTAATAAATACCCAACAGCCTTTTAACTCGAATAAAAAATATATTTGAAAATATTTTAAGCCTATTTTTTATTTTTAAAAATCTCTTAAGTCTTATTAAAAATTAAAAATTTGAAAAATAAAACCTAACTACTTGCAAATAAAATATAAAAATCAACAATATGACACAAAAGGCTTACTAAATACCCAAACAAACAGCAACAAATCCTTTTAACTCGTATAAAAAATATTTTCAAAAATACTTAAAATCTAAAACATCAAAATTTAAAAAAAAAATAAATAAAATAAAACCTAAATACTTGCAAGTAAAATATATAAAAAAAAATCACCGCTTAACACAAAAGGACACAATGGGGAAGAAAAAAAAATCGCAATGAATGGCAAAAACCGAGAGCAACAGAGCGCGCACCTAAAATGTGTCCTACTTTTTGGCATACAAACAGGACCGCTTTTCCCCTACGTCTCCTGCGTGCGAGCAGAACCGCCATATAAGTCCAGAAAGAGAGGGACAGAGAGAGATAGAGAGAGCGAGAGCAGCCAGAGAGGTAGTAAGAGCGAGAGAGAGCGAAAGGATTCGGCGCAAATCGAGGGCGGCTGCTGGCCAAAAAGGATGCTCAATGCTCGATGCTCGCTGCTCGATGCTGGCTGCTGGATTTATCCTGGCAGGGCCCGTGTTTCAGTTGTAGTTGGATAGTAAAGGGTCTTGGACGTGTCGAAGCGAAGCGAACCGAGCCGTTCTTTTCGGAACCCAGGTAGCCCAGAGCCCACAGAGCTCCTCCAACAGTGGAGGCCAGAGTCCTGCCCCGGAAAAGCTAGCCGAGTTAATAATTTCAATAAAAAAAAACAACAGTAGTTAAAAACAAACGTTATATTTTTTTATAGTGAAAAATACAAGTGATTTGTGACGCGCTAAAGTGAAACTATATATAAACCAAACAAGGATCTAAGGATCTAATCAAGACTCGCGACTAGGAAATATGAAAACCTTAAGGTTTTTGGAAACTGAAACAATTTGCAGGGACTTTGGGAAATATATTCTAGAGGAAATCCTAAAGCCAGGCCTCCCACAAAAAAAAAAAAAGAAAAAAAGAATAAGGAAAAAAGCAAGAAATCAGGACTTTTGATGGCACCGGGCAATACACACAAATACTTAGGCTCTCTCACACACACACACACACTCAAGTTAAGCAGCTTATTATACACACAGAGGAGGCCTCGCTCTCGAGGACTCCAAAAAAAAAAATGTATGGAAAAAGAATGCTGGGGAGGCTGATGCTGCTCCCTTACATAGGTCCAATGCATACACACGGGAGCACATCGGAGGAGCATGGAGTTTTCCCGAGCTCCACAGGATACAATTTCCCCGCCGACGAACTTGCAGGGTTGATTCCGGCTTGTTTACAAGCACAAGAGAGACAGAGAGAGAGAGGGAGAGCAAAGATAAAGAGAGAGAGAGGTCACTAGGTCGCTCCCATCCGGGATGCAGTCCGTTTCGGAATCCCTGGCCACGCCTCATCTGCCTTATCAGCTTTTTGGCCAAATGCATTTCAAATGCGTTCCACACACACACAAAAGTCCTGCCAAAAATCCTAGCAGAGAAAACGAGAGAGAAGTTCTACAGGGGGGGGTCCGTATAAAAGAGATAGCTATATAGCATTACTATTCTGTTGCATTCCCAGATTGGAATTCAATACAAATAACCCCTGCAAATTGTTTCCATTTAGTACATAATTACAAAAATAAAACTTACAAAAAGAGTGACAAGTGCACTGTAACCGGTTTGCCCGCCTATCGATAGCTATTGCCAATAGTTATCGTAGGAATCGAAAAACAACACACAAAAAAAAAAAAAAAACGATAGAACCAGCCAAAAGCCAACAGCAGCACAACGGAGACCGAAACGGAAACGGAGACAATGGGCGGCGGTGAAGTGAAGGTCGCTACCGTCGACGTGGAGGGCGGCGATAACATGGCCACGCTGCCGGTCTCCCGTTCCCACACCGCCGGTAGCACCGATAGCGCCGAGAAGAACAATGCCGCCAACAAGGAGATGGAGCTCAAGAATGTCATGCCGCAGCCGTTGCAAAGGTGCGATAAATGATAAACGATAACGATAAGTGATAACGATTGCAATTTAGTGTTTTTGACGGGACAAAATTAGGGTTTTTGTTTGGGAAAGTATATCTTTTGGAATCTATCTTTATCTGAAGTTTATATCTAACTTTATTATATCGATAACGATACTATATCGATAACAATACTATATCGATAACGATAACGATAAATATTTGTGCTAAGAATCGTGGTTTTCCTATCTCTTTCAAATGTACTTTTTTTACCATCTCTGATAACCAAAAGACAGTACCATTTTTTAAGGAATTGAGGCTTCTAAAAAAAGTAAAGTAGGGAATTATTAATTTATTATTAGGGTTTTTTTTTTTGTTTATTTTTAATAATAAAGTGTCAGGTTTTGTTGACAACTCTTTGAAATTTCAAAAACTTTGGAACCAATAAATGTATTTTTTCTAATAAATTTCAAATCTTTACTTATTCTTCCTATAAAAATATATATATATCCTGAAAGATACATATTAATTTAGGAAATAAACAATATTGAACTAAAAGCCATGCCAACTGTTAACTTTCGACACAATTTACACTCGATTTCCAGCAGGACTTAACAGGGGGATTTTCTTTTGAAGCAAAACGAGTTAAAAATCAAGGCCGTATCCTGCTCAGAATTAAGCTAATCCCTTCGTATAACACACACACACACACCCACTCCCCTGTACATAAAGTAATGCTAAGCCCTAGTATATACATAAAAATATATATATATATATATATAACCAAAAGTGCAATACCTGCTCTCTTTCTCTCTCTCGTAACAAGGTGTAACGTAACCCCCCCGAAAAAAAAGGATTTCCGCTTCCGTTATTTGTTTTTTTTTTCTGTGCGCTTTCATACATATTTATATCCACCGACCGCCGTCTCCCTTTAATACCATTTAATTGGAAATCAAAAACTATTTAATTCACATCGAATCTTATAGGGTTTGCTACGCGTTCAAGCCAAATCCAAATAAGTACAGTTTTATGCCAGCGAAAATAACGGTACAGGGCACATACGAAACAAATCCGATAACGGGACCAATCGAACTATGGTAATGTGACAAGAACACCATTGACCTACCCTAACAACAAACAACAACAAAATAATAATAATAATAAAAACCATGTCCCAAAATGCTCCAGTCCATTTACCCCTAATGTTTCATAGATCCCCAAGAAAATCACCCACAAAATATATTATTTTTGATAATATAAAAACGAAGAATTAATATGGGATTTGTCTTTAAGATTTCTGATATTATAGAATAGATCAAGAGATTTTTTTTTAGTTTAAAAATATAATAAACAAGTTCAAGAGATTTAAAAATATTTTTTAATGCTGCCTAAGAGTATGCTACATAAATTTCATGGCATACTTTTAAACACCTTATGAAAAATCTAAAAAAAATATATAAATGCAAGGTAAATAAAAAAAAAAAAAATATTAGAAAAAGAGAAAGAAAATAGGGAAAATCATTCTATAATTAGCTGCAATATATTCTCTAATTCGGGCAAATTTTAAACCATGAATACTGGTAATCAGCTTTGATGTCCTGCATAATTTAAGGACTTCTCCTTCAATATTATACAATGCAAACATCAGATTTGATACAGTTTTTTGCACACACACACACACAAAAACACAGATAGAAGAAAAAAGTGGGTACTGGGGGGTGGGGGTGGTAAAAGCTGTGTGTGTATTTAAAGCAGTAACTAAAACTGGGTCACAAAATAACTGCAAATGAGGCACAGTGGGGAGAAATGATAGAAAACTTTAAATTAAAGAGTTTAAAAAAAAAAAAAAACACAAGTATAATGAAATAATAGAAAACTTTAAAATATGTAGTTACAAAAAATATATATACATTAAATGTTTAAAGGAAAAATATAGTTTGAGTAACTATAATTAAAATAATTAATTAAAAACTTGTAATAAATACAAGAAAATATTTTGTAACAACTTTTAATTATAATGAATTTATTAACTATTATCTTGAATAGTTATTTTCTTTAATTTTTAAAGGAAAATAAATCCTAAATTATTTTGCCCATAGTTTAATGCTTAGATCCCACTGTGCGAATCGGGGTCTGTCTCTGTGGCTAATCAAACATCAAATGGGGGCTAATTCAGGGCGGTTATGCTCTCGTGTCGTCAAGTGGAAATGCACTTGAGACCTTAGTTGCATGCCAAGCACACATTTACACTTACACACTCCTTCGCACACCACACACACACTATACACACACCCACACACTGCAAAAATCAAGACCTGACATGGGAGATGGGAATTTAGCGCTCCGCCGGCAAGGAAGCGGGATAGTGGGTCAACTGTTGGATCCACATCTGTGCACAAAAAAAATACACACCCGTACACATCCGTATTTTTAAAGACACACACACAAAAGTGCACCCCTCCCCCTTCGAGTGTTTACTCTTCTGTACATAATCGAATTGTAAAGTGGCATTTTGTTGTGAACCAAGGACTAATGTGACTTCTTACCTACATCCTCCACAGGACATCGCTGTTCATTGTGACCAGTCTGGTGTACGCGATCCTACTGATCGTCGTCTGCATTGCCTATGTAATCAGCGATGTTACCACACACCGACTGCCAGTGCTCTACTACGAAACGTTCTTCACATATCTCTATGGCGTCAGCATACTCTTCCTCCTCTATGTCTTCTGTTTCCTGCTGCAGGGTGAGTTTTTCTATAAAGAAAAATAAATATATTTAAATTATACTTTACTGAAATATCGATTTTTCAACAAAAAATCTACAAGTAAATCGATTATAATCGATTAAAAACGAAAGCGGAAATATTTTAAATTATGTATAAAACATAAATGTATAATTTTATGGTTCTTTGTATTTTATCTATCGATATTTCAATGAATCGATTTATTTTTTATCCAAAAATTCTACAAGTATATCGATTATAATTGGATTAAAATAAAAAACTTTATAGATCTATAATTTTATGGTTCTATTTATCGATATTTCAGTGAATCGATATATTTTTTTAACACAAAATCTACAAGTAAATCGATAATAATCGATAAAAGTAGAAAACATTATAGATTTATAATTTTATGATTTTTGGCATTTAATCTATCAATATTTGTATTTAAATACGAGCTTTTTGATGCTCTTCATTTTTGATATGACATCGGAAAAATTCCGGAAATTTGGTATCCCTAAAAATAATCTAAAATATTAAACTTTATATTTATCTTTTACATTTACGATTAAATCGATTCTACAAATGTATATCAATGTATTTAAAATTAAAAAAAAAAAACGATTAATCGATTATAGGATCGATTTTTAGCTCTATTTAATCAATATATTTTTGCGTTGATACAGAGAGCTCTTGCTGCAATGGCGGCAATGGCAATGGTGGCAGCAAGCCGAAACCCCAACCCAAGGAGAAGAAGTCTAAGAAAGCCAAGAATGCCGATCCCGCCGATTCGAAGGATGCGAAGGGCTCTAAGGACTCTGGCAAGGCAGCCAAGGGCGCCGCATATCAGGTGAGTTTTCGGAAAGAAAAATCTTTTAAAACTCGAATCTCAAAGAAATAAATATTATATTCTATAAATTAATGAAAAAACCTTCCCTTAAATCCCTTCAACACCTTTGATAGAATAGTCTTTGACCCTCACTCGTGACATATTTCACATGACCCAGTGTTTAATTAAAGGCAAAGCCTTGGCCAGAGGCTAAGCTAATTAAAAAGACACAACTGGGGCTAGTTTTCTTTTTTTTTTTGCTGTTTAATTGTAACTATCTGTTCCCCCCGCTCAGGAAGCACCCGTGGACGCCGAGGTGGCCGTCACCCCAAAGAATGTGCGCAAACGCAAGACAACCCACAGTGATCCCACGCATGGCAGCTTCTTCCTGCGAGTGGGAGCCATCGGTGAGTCTCAACCTAACCCTCCCCCCTGACCTTTTAAATAATTCTATAAAAATCCCATAGCTTTCGGACTGGGCGCCATGATCTATATTGGACTGGAATTTGGTTCGTTCTTCGAGATACCCTTCGATTCGCCCTGCCATCACATTCTGATTGGAGTAAATCCGCTGCTTCAGATGATCTTTACCTTTATGCAGATGTACTTTATATTCATGAATGCCCGGGTAAGTCAGGGGGCTTTCGGTGTGTGTAGACTCGTTAGCTCTAAAACCTAAAGAACACTGTAAGCATATGACTACTACCTACTACCTACTACTACTACTGCTACTACTTCTACCAAATACTACCTACTACTGCCTATTATCTACGGCTATTCTATATACTCGTATGTTAAATGTTAAAGCCATCCATAAGTACACAATACTCCCTATATATACCCCCCAGATCCCCCTTACTCAGAGTCCCCCCAGCCCCCGAAGAAGGGTATAGTTCGCGAGGCGAGGTTAGTGATAAAAAAAAACTCAAAGTGGAGGATAGGTCGCGGCATTTGACAAGTCAGGTTTCGGTTTCCGGTATCCGTAAAATGTGTATCAGTAACTCAATCCAAAACTCACCACGAACCTATTTGAATTGGCGTAACTATAATTGGCAGCTTTTCAGTTTAGTTTTCATCCATCCGCATCTGTTAGTGTATCTGTATCTGTATCTCCATTTGCAATCACATCACATCTGCCATTATCACTCGCTTGCTTCTCTCAGTCAATCAATCAGTCAATCTCCAATGAACATTTAAGCAAACAGACAACAGACTTTGAAACAAATAACCATTAAGGTCAATCTGAATAGTTTTGAACTCTAAAAAAAATTATAAAAATAAAAATAATGAAGTAAAAAAAAAAAAAATTATAAAAAAACTTTTAATAAAAAATAAATAAAAAAATATATATAAATATAAATAAAAAATATAAATATAAATAAAAAAATATAAATATAAAATAAAAATATATAAATACAAATATAAATAATAAAAAATTTTAAAAATAAATCAATAAATAAAATAAAAAATAATAACAATAAGAATAAAAAAAATTAAATAAATAAAACACAAATAAAATTGGGAAATGAAAATAAAAATAAAATAAAAAATAAGAATTAAAATAAAATAAAAATAAAAATAAATATATATATAAATATATCATATATCCTTATAAATAGAATTTAAAATGAAAATAAAAATAAACATAAACATACAAAAAATATATAAAAATAAAAATAAGTTTAAAAATAAAGATAAGATAAAAACATATTTTTTTTATTAAAAATAAAAATAAAAAAAGTTTATAATCAATAAATATAATAGTCAATAAATTAAATTAAATATTAAAATTAAAATAAAATATTAAAATTAAAATAAACTATTAAAATAAAATATTAAAATTAAAATAAAATATTAAAATTAAAATAAAATAAAATCTGAAATTAAATAAAACATTTATATTTATATAAATAATAGTGATATAAATTTATAATTCAAATTAATTTTCCTGCAAAAAAAAAGCATAATTTTCTTAAAATCAAAAAACCTAATTTTTAAGAAATTATCTTAACATCAGATTGATTTAATATCGGTTTAATCCTTGATCCAATCTGTTTCTGAACACTGACACATTATAATATATTTATAATATATGTAGTTCGGATGCCCCAGCACACACACACACACACACATGCCCTAGGACCCATTGAAACAGCCACAGCTCATTCATACATATATATCAATTCATTCATATTCAAACATATTCATTTCACTCAATCCAAATCAAACGCATAATCATTCATTCATTCTTAAAAAAATAAAATAAAATAAAAAATAAAAACAAACAAAAAATTTCGAAATTTTGCTACGTAGTTAATTTAATGAACCATTTTTGTGTACATAATCCCACAACTCCGCCCCATTCGATCGCGATCGCAGACTAGGCCGCCATTTCAGGTACGATATGCAACTCATTTTCTACTCTCTACTCTACTCTACTCTACTCTACTCTACTGTATACTGTACTCTCTACCCCTAACAACTCAACCCGTACACCTGTACACCTGTGTACCTGTACATCAATCATCAACCTCTCTACCCCTCATTTCGTTCTCACCATAAATGTGCATACCCATATTATATGATAATATAATATAATATAAACTAAAACATATATATATATATACATACATATGCTACGATATACGATAATCTATAGTCTAAAAACAAGTTATTATATCTTTAAGGGTTTTACCGTTTGGTTTTTGATCTTTGGTCACCAATGTTCCTGCAGAGAGGGGGGGTTTTTTCTATAGGGAATAATAATAAGTATACCTAGCTGTGGTCTGATTTATAATTCGGGAAAATATAGGAAAATTATTATAGCTATAAGTAAGTAAGATTTTCCAAAGCATACTTTTAGGCTCATTTAAAAGTGATTTAAAATCTCATTCCTCTAAAACGATAACATTTTCTTAATAACTAGAAAAAATATAGAAATAGATAATTGTATACTTTTATGCATTCATTTACAAAATTTTCATATAACCAGAAAATGTTGTAGTTTTTGTTTTCAAGATTATATATTTATAATTTAAAATCAGTTTAAAATCTTATTCTTCTGGTGAAAATAATTGCATACTTTTCTGCTTAATTTTACCATTTTAACTAGAAAATGTTATAGTTTTTTTTAGATTTCTTAAAAATATTTTTAGTATTAAAAAATTTAAACCTTTTTTTAGGTTTTTTTTTACTACTTAAAAAGTATTTAATTATGCCTAAAAGTATGCAATGATATATTTATCTTATTAAGGTTTTCCATAGCATACTTTTAGACACATTTAAAAGCGATTTGAAAGCGGAAAATCCTGATATAAGTAAATAATAAAAAGTGCAGGGTTTTTGAAATAGAATTTATCATATTTGAAGTAGATGTTCTACAGATAAAGGTATATACCCTCAAAACTATCTAGAAAGAAAGACCCATCTCTGCTGGAACAATGAACAAGCAGTTCTGGTTGCCTTCGAACTGAGTTTTTTGCCCGTAATCCCAGTTTTATGTAATCAATGTACTCAACAAATGTACTTACCCGCCGTAAAGCTCACTGCCGTACTCAAGCGTTCCGCGCAATCCTCTCTCTCTCTCTCTCTCTCCCTTTCTTTCTATCTATCTGTCTCTTTTCCGCCTGCAGTTAAACATCCACCGATTCAAGGTGATTGCCCGCTTTGGTCTAATGCACGTGGTGGCCACCAATATCTGTGTCTGGATCCGTACTTTGGTCAAAGAATCCCTACTGGAGATTACCATTTATCATCAGAAGAACGCTCCAGAGCCGGGTGCCTCATCCATAGCCCATTCTATACGTCAGCATGCCCTGCGTCATGCCGGCACTGTGCTACGCACTCATGCAGGACCGAACAGTGAGTTCGAGGTCTTGGATGGCGAGGATCTGCTGCCCAAGGATGTGTACAAGAGTGACAATGTGCTATCCAAATTGGTGCGCAATACTGTGGATGGAATCTCCAAGAGTTTGGGCATGGGTGGTGGCGATATTATGACCACAACAACGACCACAACGCGAGCACCGTCGTCATACACAACGCCCGGCTATCAATGGCACAGCACTACTATGGCCCGCAAGCTGAAGAAGTTTATCACCAGCACCGCGGCTAGCACGGCGGCGGCGGGGGGCAGTGGCGGTAGTACCACCACCACCACCATCACCACACCGAGCACCACCTTCAGTCCATTTACCAGCACAACCACCAGTTCCATCATCAGTTCCACCACAAGCACAGCCAAGTCCATCATTACCGCCAGTACCACAGCCAATCCCCTGGAGAGCAGCAGCAGCAGCAGCGGTGGCAGCAACATCTTTGCCAGCGAATCATCGCCCTTTGGCAGCGGCCTGCAGCGAATCCTTTCCAGCGCCGCAACGCCGAGCCTGGCGCCAGTCGATGGGTTCGGTTCCGCAGCAGCCACGCCCGGCAGCAGCATTAGCAATTCCAATTCAAATTCATTTGTGGACACATTCCTGGCCAGCACATTGAGCCCGGCTATAAGCAGCACCACCGAGGGAGGTGGCGCCGGTAGCATTATGAATAATCTATTTGGCCAGGGACCCATGGAGAATAGCTTCCAAACGTATACGGATTTGGGACATGAGGAGTCCACTGGTTTGGTTAGCTTTGAGAATTTTGAAAGCTTGGACAATATATATCCGGCGGCATTGTCCTCCAACATTGGCACACTCAATTCCACCGCCTGCGGACGCATTGACATAATGGGCACAATTGTTTATGATTCGGCGCCATATCTATATCCATTCATTATCGAATACTCGCTAATCGGGGCGGTGGTTTTGTATGTAATGTGGAAGCACATTGGCCGATATCCGGGCAGGATGAATGATGAGGATCTGGAGCATCGGCTGGAGGTGATGCTGTCACGCCGAGCGGTGGCAATGGCCCAGCAGGCGAGATCCGGACGCGTCGACTGCGTTGGCTCGTCGAAGGGCCTGTTCTTTGGGCTGCTGCTGCTGGTTGGGGCCTTAATCTGCCTGATACTCTTCTTCGTCTTGGTGCGCCATCAGCAGTTCTCGCTGTTGGCCATATATCTGGCCGATGCCAGTCACTGCATCCTGATGGCCTTTGCCATATTGGCCATCATAGTGGGCTTTATAAGGTCCGGAATACGGTTCAACTGTTTTGAAAAATGATGGCTGTGCAGGGATAATATAGAGGGATTGGGAATGGATATCGAAGAAGAAAAGTGCGATAAAATATATCGATATAAATATTATATCAAAAATTCAGTATTTCAAATTAAGAAAATATTGACAAAAATAATAGATTAAACGATTGTAGAATCGATTTTATTTTCTGCTCTAGTTAGAACTAATGTGATATAGAAAATATCGGAAAAAATTGATTAATCGATTTTAGAAGCGATTTTATTTTCAGTTCTGGTTAGAGCTAATCTTTGTATATAGAAAATATCGAGAAATATAATAGATTAATCGATTCTAGAATCGATTTTAGAATTAACTTCTTGATATAGAAAATATCAAGAAAAAATCGATTAATCATTTAAAGTAACGATTTTATTTGCAGCTCTTTTTAATCATTTTCAAAACGAATTTTTTGATAACCTACTTTTATGGCTTCGATATATATATGTTTATCGATTTATCGCAACGTTAAATCATCGATTATTGTCATTCCTAATACAAATTTAAGAAAAAAAAAACATTTTAAAATTGTTTCAAGTTAAAGCAAAGATTATTTGCATTTTATTATAAAAAAAAAAAAATGTTTAGGATTATTCAAGCCTCATTAATATTTTTTTCTTAAAGAAAAACCACTTCTTTTGCTTCGCTCTTTCTTTTTTAAAGAATTTGCAAACTTAAGTAAGCGTTTTTGGCTTTATATTCTCGCTGTGCAGTCCATTATATCCACGATCTTAAGTATCTAACTAAACTAGCTTAATTAATTATTATTATCCTTTTACTTAAATACAAAAAAACAAACAGGGTAAAGAACCTGAAATTCCGCTGCGAAGAGCAATCAAACCTGAACGACATCTTGCTGCGCATCTCGGCCTTTGGCCTGTTCACCTATTCGGTGTTCAGCATTATTGCCGGTAGTTTGAAGGTCCTGGAGAGTGAGCCCAGCCTGCTGGTAACGACCACCGGCGGTGTGGCCGTCTTCCAGGTGATTCTCCAGCTGCTGTTCATCGCAGACGTGTCAAGGCGTCGCGTCCACCTGCCGGAGCATGATCGCAGCAAGCCCGGCCGCCAGATTGTCACCTTCCTACTCATCTGCAACGTGGCCATGTTTGCCATCTACACCTTCGAAGCTCAAAAAGTATTCGCCAATCCTGTAAGTAGATATGTACGTAAGCGAGACTGAGTTAAGTAAGATGATTAACGCTCTCGTTCTCTACTCGTTGTTCCAATTGTTATATCTAATCGATAACGATAACTAATTTCATGCATGCTAAGGATTAATAAATACATTTTAAGAGGGAGATTCAAAACTTCAAAACATCGATATTTATTGATTTCAAATCGATATTAAAATATCCAAATTAATAAAAAAAATTAAGAGAGAGATTCAATACTATAATTGTTACATTTAAAAATTAATTATTTAGAAGAGCTGCAAAAACATTGATATGTATCGATTTCAAATCGATATTAAAATATCCAAATTAATAAATAATTTAAAGATTTAATTTACAAATTAATTATTTAGAAGATATTTTACAGTCTTAACATGTAGTCAGAGCTTCAAAAACTTTGATATTTATCGATTTTAAATCGATTTTAAAATCTCTAAATTAATAAATAATTTTAAGAGGGAGATTCAGTACTATAATTATTGCATTTAAAAATTTAAATATTTAGAAGATATTTTACAGTCTTAACATGTAGTCAGAGCTTCAAAAACTTTGATAATTATCGATTTTAAATCGATTTTTAAATATCCCGTAATTTAAATGTTCAAATACGTCTCCCTTGTACATTTTTCCTTTCTATAACCACACATATATTTACTATATCTACTATATATAAACCTGCATGATTTGTTAAATGTTTTAGCTAAGAAATATATGGCTTTTAGTCTTTAACATTAACCCTAAACCCCGCATAAATTTATCCACAGGTTCAGCTGGAGTTCTACGGCTTTGTGCCCTGGTCAATCATCCAGCGCATCACACTGCCCCTGTGCATCTTCCATCGATTCCACAGCGCCGTGACACTTGCCGAGATCTGGAAGACCACCTACAAGGCACGCCTGGAGTAAGATGGCACACACATGGCCAGGAGGAGGCTCTAAGGGATGCGATTGTGGGAGTTATAATGAAAATGCACCAAAACCAAAATGTAGCGAACCCAAAAAAACAAATGCAAAAACCAGAAATCAAGTGAGGGAGAAGAGTTAGTTTCTAATTACGTATTAAAAAAAAAAAAATAATAAAACATATGCATACTACAAATAATATATACATTAATGCAGATATGAATATATTATGATTTTGTGTTCTTCGTTTTCGTTTTTTTTTAGTTACTAAGTTTACGAACGAAACGAAATCGAACGGCAAACCGCACGATTAACCAAAAAGAAGTAAATCCGATGACCGATGATCGATAACGATTTTTTTTTTAACTCTGTTAAAACTTTGGAGAAAAAAACTTAAGAACTAAGTCATAGCGTTTACAGTTTCGCCCACACGCACCCATTATCACACATCTGAGTTAAATATTTAATATTATTAAATTTAAAAAAAAAACCTATGTTTAAAATATACATTATATACCTTATTGTTTAGTTTAAACTTTAGTTTTAGTTTGTCTCTAACACCGCCGCAATATCCATTGTTACTAACGAAACGAAGGTTAATCTTATTAATTTTATAATTGTTTTAATCCATTAAAAAAAAACCCCAGACGATAACAAAAACTTAAAAAAAAAAATCGATTAAAAATTCACATTGCGAATAAGATGGAAATTATTCGATAACAAAATGGTTGTTTACTTTTCGCGTTGTTTCGCGAAGGCGATTTTTGGGGTAAAATACACACATACACATTTGTACACATTTTGAGGAAAAGACACACACACACACACACACACACACCTAAAGCAATGCCATGAAGAATGCAGCCACAGGAAACGGAAATGGAAACGTATCGATACAGGAAACGACAACGGTTGGATTCGGAATCAAATTTTTCAACTTGACTTTTGCCACATTTTCAACAAGAAAACAGTAACAGCCGAATAACAACAACAAACTGTGATGAATTCTATGATTTATTTCACATTTTCAACCTATTTTTTGTTCAAATTTCTTATTATTTCTCAGCAGCAATTAATTCAAGAAACTTTTTGTAAGAAATTTAGAAACCACAAATGGCGCTAAGACAACTTCATGGCCAATTGTAAAAACAAATTTCCAAAAAAAAACGAAAAAAAAAAAAAAAAAAAAAAAAAACATAACTAAAACAGGAAAAAACGAAAAATCTAAAAAAAAAAGACAGGAAAAAACAAACCAAATTTGGGGCGCATTCAAAGGGCCAAAAAAACACATAAAAACGAAAGAAAAACCGCAAAAAAAAACATTTTTAATATATACATTATATAAAAGTTTATAAATGTCCATTTTTTGATTATTAGTAGTGATGTTAAAGAGCAAAAAACAACAACATATAATTAAACGGTAAACAAATAATAATAATAAAATTGAAATATGTATGTATGTTATAGGAGAAAAAAAACCATTAAACTTTCAAAAACAAAAGCAAAACTTGAACGAAATGAAATGAACAACTTTTTCCCAGTGAAATCCCCGCATTTATGATCGAGCAAGGATCAAGGAGCTACCAAAAAAGGATTGAGAAACCATTGACAAGCATCAAATTGTTTACAATTTACAATGTTAAAAAAAAAAACAAAAAACAAAACAAGAAAAGAGTAAAGTTGAAGACGAAGCAAAAGCATTTTGAAAGAAAAGATATATATTGCCACGTATATCTATAAATATATGTATACTAACCCACCAAATTCAAAGTATTTCAAACGTTTTATACAAGGAGAAGAGCCGTCTTTAAAACCCAACCAACATTATAAACACACATTATCTTCTTCTCCCCCCCCCGAAGAAACCTTCAAACTTGTATTCCTCTCCAAAGAAAAATATAAAACGAAATATGACCAATGAATTATAAAGGAGAAAATTTCGTTGAAATTGAAATTTGGCAGAGAAAGAGAAGAACACTAACTACACACTGCCCACTTGCCCACAGAGATTGGCGATTTATAATCTATATACATATATAAAGATATATATATATATATATATATAAAGCATAAACTGTAGGCAAGAAAGCAGCAGCAGTTCAGAATTCAGTATGGCAGAATATGTATTCAATACTCGTCGTAATCGTAATCCAATCAAATGTAATGTGGTAGCAAAAGCCAAAAAAAAAACAGAATTAAAGCCATAAGTATGTAGAGTTCAGCACACAAACAAAGACACAGAAAGACAGTCATGAATCATAAATCATGAATAACCATTATATTCAAAAGTTTGCGAATCAAATTCAGTTTGAAACTTGTACTTGAAAGCATAAAAACTTAAAATTACATCTATAATAGTTATATATTAATATATTAATTCTAATTATTAATATATAAATATATAATTATCAAAACCCATTGTTTTTTGTCTTTAAAAATTTAATTTAAACATAAGATTGAATCATATTTTATGCCATACAACAACAACAACGTGAGCCAGAATTGGAGCAGAAATATTTATTAAATGTTTCAACTAAGTTGTATAATTATAAGTAAAAAACGATGTTTACATAATGGAATTATGTAAGTTAAAAAACAAAATCATCATCATGGATAAGTAGTATTCCAAAAAGAAAGATTCCCAAACTTAACGCACAAACAAAAAAAAATAAGTGAAAACAGCTAAAGCCCAAAAACAAAAAACACACACAAAAAAAAAATATATATATATATATATACATATATATATAGGCGTACTTATATATATATACTCCGTAAGTATATAGACAATTTCAATAACTGATCAAATATATATGCATATATATATACAGAAGAAAAAGCAAAATTTACATGCATCTCAAAAAAATACATTTTCCGCATTAACCAAAAGAAAAAAACAAAAAAGAAACCTTAACAACAACAACAAAAATGTGTATGGAATATTATACAACCAAAAAATTACAACCACAACAAAAAAATTACAAATTATTAATTACAATTTAAGGATAATGAAAAACAAAACCAAAAAACTCAACAAAATATCCAAAAATTGTAAGCAATTTTTTAAAAACATTCGTCGTATTTTAGATACGAAAAAAAACCAAAAACAATTAACAACATTTCAACATTTCCTTTTTTTTTTTGTTATAAAACTTCATAAACACACACCACACATACACATACATCACACCCACACTCGCTCAGTTGAGTTCCATTTGCATAACGAATACAAAAATGAAAATTAAAGAAAAAGTAACAACAAGTTTATGGTAAACGAAGACAAGAAAGGCATACAAGTAATTTTAAATTGAATAAAAATTAGTATTAAATATGTACAACAAAAAAACTGTGTTTTTTTTATAGCTTTTAAAAGGGGTTTGTTCTTTTTGAAAGGGGAAAAATCGTCAACACTTTCTAAGTTTTGCTTTGGTAATCCAAAGCCAAAACGGTTTTCTTTTTTTTGTTTTAATTTTAGACATAGTTAAAAAGCCATTTTTATTAAGTTTATAAATATTTTGTTTTCTTTTTCTATTTTTATTTATATAAAAAATTTTTTTTAATATATTTTTTTATTTATTTTTTATTTTTATATTTTTCTTAACCCTTACAACTCCCCTTCCCTTACTTTAAAGCGTATTTAAATGTAAACATTTAATTAACTAAACGTTTTTTTTTATAATTAAATGTATATTTTTCTTAAGGCATCTACAGAAAAGGTAATTAAAAGTTTAAAAAAAAGTTAAAATAAAATATTTATCAACTAAATAAAAATGGCTTTTTAAGAATGTCTAAAATTAAACCTAAAAAAAGGGTGAAACAATTTTTTCTTGACTCTGTTTTTTGAATAACTCAGCCAAAAATGCCTTAATTTCAATTTGGAAAACTGTTCTGAGTTAGTTTTTATAAGTTTAACGAATCTACATTTAAAGTTTAAAAATCTAACAACTTAAAATTTTTTCGATTTTTTAAAATCAATTTTTACAATAAAATAAAATATAAAATATTGAAAAAAAAATTTTTTGGAATTTTTTCTAGCGCACCTATCTAGAACGACTCGCCTGATGACGCTGATCAAGAATATATATGGTTTATAGGGTGGGAAATGTCTGCTTCTCTCATTTCTAGGCTTCTAACTAAAATTATGATACCCTCTAAAGGGATATTCAATTTTAAATATTTATTCATAATTTTATATGATAAAAATTTAATAACTAAGCTAAAAATGCCTTAAATTTAATACGGAAATCTGTTTTGTGTTAGTTTTTACAAGGTTTATAAATCTGAATTTAAAGTTTACAAATTTAACAATTTCAAATTTTTAAAATTTTTTTTTACCAGTTTAAAGGATAAAATAAAATATAAAATATTGAAAAAATTTTTTTTTGAATTTTTCCTAGCGCACCTATCTAGAATGACTCGCCTGATGATGCTGATCAAGAATATATATGGTTTATAGGGTGGGAAATGACTGCTTCTCTCATTTCTAGGCTTCTAACTAAAATTATGATACCCTCTAAAGGGATATTCAATTTTAAATA
>VNKB01005927.1:0-30129 GCA_008042735.1 Drosophila leontia
TGGATGATGGCTTCTTTGGAATTGATTTACATGCTGATATTTAAAAATAAAAGTTTTCCAGATATTTCAAAGGGATAAATAGACCAAGATTAATATATCTAAGAGTAGATGCAAATATATATAATTATTCCATAAGTCATAATGATTGACATAAGTCAGAAGGGGTCGGATCGTACGACTATATCATATAACATAGCTGCCATAGAAACAATCGACAAATTTTTAGAAACTGTCAAACTGTAAATATAATAAGTATAGGTAAATGTAATGAAACTTGATATGAATTTATATTTGTTTTTGTTTTCAGCATTTATATTTATGTTTATTATATTAGATATTTCAAATCTAAAATAGATTTATTTTATACGAATCAACTTTTTATTTGAATTTTATCAAAACCAAATTATTATATGGTATGAATGAATATACAACTTTTATATGTTTCCTGTTATTTTTTCTATTATTTTGACTAGAAAAATACAAACTTCAGCGTGGCGAAGTTAGCTTTCTTTCTTGTTTAATAAATGGCTTACAAGGATTATCTGGGCTTCTAGTTTAATAATCGAGTTTGAATTATTATTAAAATAGAAGCCCAGATGGATTATCTAAACCTGTAAGCCTGTATCAGATAAATATTTCTGAAAAGTAAGGAAGGCCCCATTATATTAGTACATTATTGGCAAGGTATTATTATTTTAATACAACTTTATTTAAAATGATAAATGCGTATTTTGCTAAGTTTTATTGTCCGCCTGGCAAATAAAATATAATTGTACATTACAATTGTGGTCCCCCATTCTGCCATTAAACAAATAGACGCAGTTCTGCTCATGGGTATCGTCGTCTGGTTCTTCCTCTTCCCACTTTAAAAATGGTGCTGGCTTGTGCGAGGCCACAGATACGAAGTGCCCCTCTTTATCTTGATCATTAAGGCCTAGCCAATAGGATAATCCCCTAGGAAGTTTTGGTTTAATGGCGTCAAATTCAACTTCATTTCGAAAGGATGCTAAGTAACCTCCCATCTCACGACACCTTCTCTCAGCAGACTTCCAATTTTCCCATTCCTTTACAATTCGAAAATATCTGGTTCCGATTTGCTCGAATCCAGGTGGTATACTAATCGTAGCTGAAGCCGAGAGTTCCATCTTGGCTGTATTTTGGGGTGCTTCCATCTTATCCGATATTGGCTGCAATTGATTTTCCACCTTGGGAGAATCTATCTTTTCCGAGACTGCCTGCAGTTGCTTTAGAACCGCCTGAAGTTTGGCTTCAAGCTTTTCCTGTACCGCAAGCAGACTTTCATTCAGTCTAGCTTGGGAGTCCTCCACCTTAGTTTTTAGTTGACTTTCTAATCTGTCCAACTTCGCTTTGTCTTTTTTGATGTCAGCATCACGGGTCCTTGGGTCCTGGGCCTTGACGAGCTTGTCAAGCATGGGTTTGAGTTCAGTCAGACAGGAGCTGTCGCACTGAATTGGGTCCGGATCGTTGAAACACATATAGACGGACCGAGGATCCTCCGCCAAGGATCCTTGCCACAGGATACAGGCTGCCAGCGCCCATAGATAAAAAGTACCGAAGTTGTGCATCCTTAAAATAGGAGAAATTGTAAGACCGCGGATGTCGGAAGTCTCTGGTGAACTGATTCCCGAATTATTCAAAGACTTTCGAAGAAGTATCGAGGCTGTGATTGTATATATTTATATATATATATTCCAACTTATATATATATATATATATATATATATCTTTGTTTACAAAGAGATGTCTCCTTTGGGATATTGCTTTTACGAAAATTTGGGAGCGAGATTGCCCGCTTGGAATATTGGTTGTATACAGTAATTTGATAGTATGAGAGCCGTGGAGCTCGTGGAACAACACAAAAGCCGTCCCACATTTTGCCATCATGGAAAACAACGCAGTTCAGCATATGGATGCTGTAGCCGGGTTGTGCCTTATAACACTTTAAAACTTGTGCGTGGCCACAGATAAGAAGTGGCCCTGCAGGCCATTTGCCGGTTCTTGAATCGCCACTCGCCAGAAAGGGTCTATTGGGAGTCGCGTTGGTGATTACTGCAGTACTTTTTTCGGTAATCCCCGAGGAGAGACCTCTGGGAATCGCTATGGCGATTGGAGGAGTTATTTACGAAAATCCCCAAGAAGGGTCATCTGGGAGTAGGTTGAAAAGCAGCGTTAAAAACTAGAAAATGAAGAAATGAGGGATGAGGGAAGCAAAGGAATTTTACAAAAACAAATGGCATTACTTTTGAGTGGGAATCTTTCTATGATAATTTAGTCTGAAGTCGCATCTATGCAATAAAACATTACTCTTCCGCGACTCTTCTAGAACTATTCTAATAGAAAAGATTTCCCAAGTGTAATTTGTATCGAAATCCCCAAATACCGATGTATAACAATGCTTATTTTATTTAGGATTTGGATTCGAAATTCCGATCTCCAAGTCATGTTCCTTTTAATAAAAAATTTAAACTTAAATAGTAACACCCCAACTCGATATTTCAGCCAGATAATTCTGGATGAACCCCATTTTAAGTGAATTATTGACAAGGAATTATTATTTTAAAATATTACTTTATTTATAACAATAAATGCGAGTTATACTAAGTTTCATTGTCCGCCTGGCAAATAAAATAAACGGCATCTGTTTTACAATCGATGTCACTCATTTCGCCTTTATACAAAGAGACGCAGTTCTGCTCATGGTTTGTGTCGTCTGGATGTCCACTAGCCCACTTTAAAAATGGCGCTGGCTTTTGTGAGGCCACAGATACGTAGTGGCCCTCTTTATCGCGATCATTAATTCCTAGCCAATAGGCGCCCTGATATGAAAGTTGTTGTGTAATGGCCTTCATTTCTTTTTCATTTCGAAAGGAGGCTAAGTACCCTCCCATCTCACGACACCTTCCCTCAGCAGTCTCCCAATCCGCTGTTTCATCTTCTAACTGAAAATACCTAGAACCAATTAGGCTGAATCCAGATGGAATAGGAGCATCTATCTTGTTCGACACTGCCTGCAGTTGATTTACAACCGCCTGAAGTTGGATTTCAATCTTTTCCTGTACCGCAAGAAGGCTTCCTTCGAGTTTTGCCTGAGAGTCATTCACCTTTGTCAGTACCACCTCTTGTCCTTCCAGCTGGGTGTTCACCGCAAGCAGGCTGTCTTCTAGTTCAGCCTCCATCTTGGATTGTTGGCCCTCCAGTTTGGTTTGCCCCTCCTGAAGTCCTTGTAGTTGTCCTTCCACCTTGGCATGCACCTCCTGAGGAAGCTTGGCCTGCACTTCTCCCATTTTCACCTCCAATGTCTCCAGCTTCGATTTGATTTTGTTGTCAGATTCACGGGTGTTCGTGTTCCCTTTCTTCTGGGTCTGCACGACGTCGTTTAACAGAGATCGTATTTCAGGGACACAAATGCTATCAGGACTCGGATCATCAACTAGGAACATTAAGCCACCCCGAAGGCTCGTCGCCAAGGATCCTTTCCATAGAGTGCAGGCAGCCAGCGCCCAAAGGAAGATGGTACCGAAGCTTTGCATCCTTCTACTGGTAGATTGCAAGACCGTGGAAGTTGAAAGTCTCTGGTGAACTGATTTAAGAATTCTTCGAAGACTTTCGAAGAGCCTTCTGGCTTCGGCTGGGATTGATAAAGACTTTATATAGTATATAGATAAATATATCAAGCGGACGGCACTCCCTGTGCTCGTGATGGTATATGTAAAATATTTATCGACTTCTGCAGGAGGAGTTTATAGTATATATAAAAAATTATACACTACAAGAAATAATCATTGATTAAGACATTATTTAAGCCGTGACGTAAATCAGGGGTTCAAGAGAGAAGGTGAATGCCTATTATCAACGGATTCCTGAAAACACTAGATGGCTTTCAAAGAAGCTTCCGATCTAGGTTGGGATTGATAAGAGCTAAAACTGACCGGTATACTTATTCCAATTTCCCAAGGAGTTGTAACTAAGTAGCATATATACACTGCAAAAAACGCCCAGCTGTGGTACTAGTAGGCCAATACTATAACAAAAGGCTACGTGAAAGGAAAAACTGCTATCCTAGACAATATTTTCCAAGTGTAATTTGTACCCAAAAACCTAAATACCCATTTAAAATAATACCTACTTTCTCTTTATTTACACAAGATTATAATATTTAATCTCTAAGTTCATTATTTAAGAAGTCAGTTGGATTCAAAATACCGAATTCCAAGCCATATTTCCTTTAATAAATAATAAAACAATAAAAAAAATGATCAAGTACATTTAATAATATTAATGAAGATAATAATAATTTTAAATAAGACAATTTATTGCTTTTAAGTAGTTATGAACGTTGATTAAAGGCGCTTAAATTAAATAATTTACAAATTATTAACTATGAAATTGTTTTTAAGTCGACACTTGGCAGAAAAAAATTAAATCAGGGGTTCATGGCTGAATGTGAAGTCTCGTATCAACGGATTCTCTGAATCCCGCTTCCGAAGGAGCATCCGGTCCAAGTTGGTTTTGATAAGAGCTATTTATAACGATGATCGTACTCTGATCGACACTGAAAAAAATGTCCCTTCATGTGGAACATTAAGACCACACAATGTTTAATTGGCAACAAAATGTAGCCAAAACTGTTAACTTTGAAAATGTTTCCCGAATGTAATTTGGATACAAAAAGTTAATGTTTAGGAAGAAACCAAAGATCATCATTTTAGACAACAATTTGTAATATATTATGCTAATTTTATTTTAGTTTTTGGTTGTACATTGGTGAGTACATACATAAATGTATAGGTATATCTCCAATATCGAATGCAACATTTGTACAACATTTGCATTCAAAGGTAAAGAAAAAGACAAGAAGAAAAACAATATTTTGTGTTTTATTTACTTCTTATTTACTCAAGATTTAACTTTTTAATCTCAAGTTTGGTTTTCATGGATTTATTTGGATTAAAATTCCCAATAAATAAATAACTAAAATTTAAAGAATATTCCAAACTTGATGATTAAGCCAAAAGCGCTGATACTCAAACCTTGAACAAATAAATATTGCTGAAAAGTAAGAAAGAGCCCCCTTTTTTTTTTAGTAAATTAATGCCAAGTTATTATTATTTTAATATAAACTTTATTTAAAACGATAAATACGCATTTTATTAAGTTTCATTGTCCGTCTGGCAAATAAAGTAGGAAAGATCACTTCCACACGAGTGGTGCTTCATTTTGCCTTTAATCAAATAGACGCAGTGATGCTCATGGTATTTGTCGATTGGTTGTTCTTGATCCCACTTTAAAAATGGTGCTGGCTTGTGTGAGGCCACAGATACGAAGTGGCCCTTTCTATCTCGATCGTTAATGCCTAGCCAATAGCCATATTCAGACAGTTTTGGTTGAAAGGCGTTCAATTCTTCTTCATTTTGAATGGAAGCTAGGTAACCTCCCAGCTCACGACATCTTCTCTCAGCAGTCACCCAATCCTCTAATTCTGCAACAATTCGAAAATATCTGGTACCGATTAGCTTGAAGCCTAAAGGAATAGTAGCCGTGGATGAAGCCGGGACTGCCACCTTTGAAGCATCTACTTTCTTCGACACTGCCTGAAGTTGATTTACAACCGTCTGAAGTTGCATTTCAATCTTTTCCTGTACCGCAAAAAGGCTTCCTTCGAGTTTTGCCTGAGAGTCATTCACCTTGGTCAGTACCACCTCTTGTCCTTCCAGCTTGGTCTTCACCGCAAGCAGACTGTCTTCTAGTTTGGCCTTCACCTTGGTTTGTTGGCCATCCAGTTTGGTTTGCCCCTCCTGAAGTCCTTGTAATTGTCCTTCCAGCTTGGCATGCACCTCCTGAGGAAGCTTGGCCTGTACTTCTCCCATTTTCACCTCCAATGTCTCCAGCTTCGATTTGATTTCGTTGTCAGACTCACGGGTGTTCGTGTTCCCTTGGTTCTGGGTCTGCACGACGTCGTTTAACAGAGATCGTATTTCAGGGACACAAATGCTATCGGGACTCGTATCGTTAACTAGGAACATTAAGCCACCCCGAAGGCTCGTCGCCAAGGATCCTTTCCATAGAGTGCAGGCAGCCAGCGCCCAAAGGATGATGGTACCGAAGCTTTGCATCCTTCTTCTGGTAGATTGCAAGACCGTGGAAGTTGAAAGTCTCTGGTGAACTGATTTAAGAATTGTTCGAAGACTTTCGAAGAGCCATCTGGCTTCGGCTGGGATTGATAAAGGCTTTATATAGTATATAGATAAATATATCAAGCGGACGGCACTCCCTGTGCTCGTGATGGTATACGTAAAATATTTATCGACTTCTGCAGGAGGAGTTTATAGTATATATAAAATATTATACACTGCAAGAAATAATCATTGATTAAGACATTATTTAAGCCGCGTGACGTAAATCAGGGGTTCAAGAGAGAAGGTGAAAGTCTCTTATCAACGGATTCCCGAAAACACTAGATGGCTTCCGAAGAAGCATCCGATCTAAGTTGGGATTGATAAGAGCTATTTAAAACGCTAACCGTATATATGTACATATTTTCCAAGGAGAAGCAAGTAGCATATACATATATACTGAAGAACTGTACCGTCATGTGCAACATAAAAGCCATGATTAAACAAAAAAATAAATTTAAAAAAATAAAAGATTTGTACAACATCTGCACATTGGTATAAGTGAAAGAAACTGACAAGAAAGAAAACTACATTTTGTTGTTTTATTTAATTGGTATTTAGTGAAGGTTTAACTCTTTAATCTCAAGTTTAATTTTCCAAGTATTCAGTTGGATTCAAAATACCGACATTCAAGTAATTTTCCTGTTAATAAATATTTTAAATTAAAATAATAATCCAAACTCGATATTTAAGCCAGAAGCTCATAAAAAAGTAAGGAAGACTTCCTTTTTAGTAAATTAATGGCAAGGTATTTTTTATTTAAAATGTATGTAACTTTATTTAAAAAGATAAATATGAATTTTACTAAGTTTCATTGTCCGCCTGGCAAATAAAAGGCGCAGATCTATTACAAAAGGCGTCCCCCATTGTGCCATCAAACAAATAGACGCAGTTCTGCTCATGGTTTCCGTCGCCTGGTTCTTCCTCTTTCCACTTTAAAAATGGTGCTGGCTTTTGTGAGGCCACAGATACAAAGTGGCCCTCTTTATCTCTATCATTAATGCCTAGCCAGTAACCCGGCCAATCAGCAAGTTTTGGATAAATGGCGTTGAATTCTTCTTCATTTCGAAAGGAGGCTAAGTAACCTCTCATCTCACGACACCTTTTTTCAGCAGTCTCCCATTTTGCCCATTCATTTACAATTCGAAAATATCTATTACCGAATAGCTCGAATCCAGGTGGCATACTAATCGTGGCTGAAGCCGGGAGTTCCACCTTGGCTGTATTTTGGGGTGCTTCCATCTTATCCGATATTGGCTGTAATTGACTTTCCACCTTGGCAGCACCTATCTTTTCCAAGACTGCCTGCAGTCGATTTAGAACCGCCTGAAGTTGGGTGTCAAGCTTTGCCTGTACCGCTAGAAGGCTTCCTTCAAGTTTGGCCTGGGAATTCTCCATCTTTGTCAGTACCGTCTGCTGGTTTTCTTCCAGTGTAGCGTGGGACTCCTCAAACTTGGTTTGTACCGCCTTAAGTTGGTCATCAAGCTTAGCTTCCACTCCTTTAAGTTGTTCTTCCAGCTTGGACTGCATCTCCTGAAGATGACCTTTCAGCTTACCCTGCTGGCTGTTAAGCTGCGTATTACGGTGCTGGCTCCTCTCCACTTTGTTGAGCAGCGACTGCAGTTGAGTGAGATAGAAATTTTCGCAGTGATTTGGATTTGGTTTGTCTATCAGGCAAACGAAGCCCGACTGGTCCTCCGCCGAGGATCCTTGCCACAGGATACAGGTAGACAGCATCCAAAAGAAGAAGGTACCAAAGATGTGCATCCTTGAACTGGGAGATTGTAAGACTACGGTAGATGAAAGTCTCTGAGGAACTAATTTCCGAATTAGTCTATGACTTTCGAAGAGGCATCCGGCTTCGTCGGGGATTGATAAGAATTATTTAATAGATGACGACACTTTCTTGCTGCTATATATATAGTATAACTCTAGGTGTTTATGTATTAAAAGCGGATCTACATAAAAAAAAGGACACTCACAAAAATGTTCAACGATGACTGCAAATCCTTAGAAGTTGCTTATATATTATTATTTTTTTTTCATTTAAAGTAGCTAGCAGGAGTATGCTTAAATTGTTTCCGGCATATTAAGATTTTGATATATAATTAATGTTAAATTGTAAATTGTCTACCAATATCTGTACTATTCTTCCAGTCTAATTTTCTATGAAAGTTGAAGTACATTTGCACATGCATATATATATGTTTTATTGACCAGCAATTAGCAACAGCCGAGATTTGTGAGTAACAAAAGCGCTCACCTCCAAAAAAAACCTTTGGTTTTAATTGATAAGAAAACACGAAAATTCTGAAGTTCCACGTCAGTTTAAAATTTAAAATTATCAGCCTAATGGCAGTTATTTTATTCTTGATCGTTTGTCCACTGGATGATGGTTTCTTTGGAATTGATTTACATGCTGATGTTTCTTATGTTAAGGTTTCAGTAAGTTCATTATGATAATGTAAGCGATTTTTTTTCAATTTAGGGAAAATAAGACAAAACTTTCGAGGAAATTAAAGGATATTTTAAGTGGAAAAATATCCAAAGATTACTATATCTCTGAGTAAATGCAAATATAGTAATTTTTTTTATATTAGGATCGTGATAAGTGATATAGTCAGCCGATCTAGCCGATTTCGATTGGCACTTAACGGCCGTAGAACAGTTTTACCGCTTCGCAACCGTTGCGCCGTTAGTGTGCACACACCTCTTTTCGGTACTCTTTAATTTAGCAAAGTTTCCCACCCTCAGCAGTGCCTTCAACCAAACTGGAACCAGTTCTTATAACAGTTTGCCTCGATGGCGGCCACACAAAATGGAACTTTTCGAGAACATTGCCATCCGGTCACATTAAATTCTTTTCGAAAAAAAAATTGCACTTGGTAGCACGTTTCCTGAGGTAAGTTTGCTGAAATATTGCCGAAATGTTCGAGAAAACCCGAAAGCGTGACACAAAACCAAAAGCAAGGGCTTGAGGGATCCGTGCGAGTGGCGGGGCAGTGGGAAAACCTAGGCGGTGGCCACTTCCCCGAGAAAGATCCACCAGCAGGTCGGACCTAACCTCGAAGCACTGCCACAAAACACAAAATGTGACGCTTTCGGGGCAGCACAAGTTGCTTTGTATATTTTAGTTGGGACTAATTTTGTGTTTTGCTTGCAGCAACGACGCCGCCACCATGCAGATCTTCGTGAAAACCCTCACCGGCAAGACCATCACCCTGGAGGTGGAGCCTTCGGACACCATCGAGAATGTTAAGGCCAAGATCCAGGACAAGGAGGGCATTCCCCCAGATCAGCAGCGTCTGATCTTTGCCGGCAAGCAGCTGGAGGATGGCCGCACTCTGTCCGACTATAACATCCAGAAGGAGTCGACCCTGCACTTGGTGCTCCGCCTGCGTGGTGGCATCATTGAGCCCTCGCTGCGCATCCTGGCCCAGAAGTACAACTGCGACAAGATGATCTGCCGCAAGTGCTATGCCCGCCTGCACCCGCGTGCCACCAACTGTCGCAAGAAGAAGTGCGGCCACACCAACAACCTGCGCCCCAAGAAGAAGTTGAAGTAGACGATTACAACGGCGACGACGACGAAGATTCAGAGGGCTTTTGTGTGCTCCTGGCGCTACTCCATGGTTAACCATCTAAGTAAATATATGTACATTTTGTGAAACCAATCTCCGAGAGAAATGTAATTGTATTTGCCACAAGGCGCAGCGCACTTGCCCCCCATTCGTTGTTCTTTCTCTGCTCCCCGCAGAACGGGTTTCCACGGTGAGATTCTCTTATACTGGTTCTAGTCTGCGTCCAGGAAGCGGGCCAGCGACCGCAGGTAATTGATATTCCATCTGTTGTTCGACGAGGAGGAGACCCTAGGGGAACACGGGTGGCCCATCGCCACGGATGGCTGCAGCTCAGACCTACTTGGCCACGACGACTTCGACTTGGGTTTGCTGGGAATACAGTTAATTGGTCAAGAAAGACACTTGTCCAGCCAACGGCTTCTGTTGGCAACTGCAAAACTGGTTGTCCGCCGTCCGCCTCCTCCTCCTGGTCTTCTTTTTATGAATCTCTTAATAACCCAAGGGTCAGTAAAAGCGGGCGCTACCTGGTGACGGCCCAAAGGGTTCGCGGTCCCGTGCGAAAAGTCCTGATAAACAAGACCCGATAACAACAAAGGGCAACGGCGGAGAGGAACAGCTGCTGGGGGATGAGGCGGAGGCGGAGCAGGGCCAAGCCCAAATTGCGGTCAACATTAATTAAAAATACAGCGAGGGAGTGAGTGACCCAAGGCAGATGTCCCAGGCGTCGCCGAATGCTGGGATAGAGCAGGAGGAGAGGGAGGAGGAGGAGGTGACGGCTGCTCCCAGGATGTTGTTGGGTGGCCGCCGCCGGGCGCGAATGATGAAACTGCGGATCGAGCAGAATGCAAAAAAAAAAAAGCTAACAGGGAAAAGGTGAGAGCGAGGGGAAGTAACTTAGCCACGGCCCTAAGGGCGCCATCCAGTGACCATCAAACTTTAAACAGTAAAGGTCCAAAAAGGTAACAGTAATGTCACAAAAAAGTGGTACAGTAAAGGTTACAGTAATCCCACAAATATCTGGTACAGTAAGAGCAAAAAGTGTTACAGTAATGCCATACAAAACTGGTACAGTACAGGCACAAAGTGTTACAGTAATGGCACAAAAAGTGTTACTGTTGTGACATATCATTAAAATTAAGTGGTTTTCATGGGAAAAACATTTATATGGGTTCAATTGTTGAACTTTTGGGAAGAATCAATATTGTTGTTTATGAAAAAAATGTAAGTAAATTAAATTTACAATTTAACTACAGCTTAATAAATTAGACCAATAAAATAAATAAAGAGATCATCTAAAACCTAGTTTTCTGGAATTTTTTACGATGTTATTGATATTTTAAAATTTAATTTAATATTTATAAATTCAAATATAAATTAAATAACAATTTTCTGTCAATTTTTGACGATAATATTGAATTTTATTATGTAATTTAATATTTAAAAATTCAAATTTGACGATAATATTGACAATTTATTATTAAATTTAAGATTTAAAAATTTAAATTAAAATATAACTTAAAAAGCAATTTTCTGGAATTTTTTCAAGATATTATTAATATTTTATTATTTAATTTAATATTTAAAAATTCAAAATTGACGATAATATTGATATTTTATTATTTAATTTAATATTTAAAAATTTAAATTAAAATATAACTTAAATAACAGTTTTCTGGAATTTTTTTGCGAATAATTTTGATATTTAAACATTAAATTTAATATTTGAAATTTTGTTTAGGATAATTTGATTATCAATTTCGATAAACAATATATGTATCTCGATTTACAACCCCAGAAAAGTAGTTTTTATAATACACTAAAACTTATTATTTTAATGCATATATTTATTTAAAAGAGTAACACTTTAATTAATGAAAGAACAACTAAAAAAAATATAATCGAAAAAGGAAACCAAAGAAAAACTAATTTCTTAAGGTAACCAAAACCCAGGACTTCTTACCAGGCTCACGGCGGAGACCACGTACTCCGAACATGTCTCGTCCATGCAGTATAAAAAGGTGTTATGTGCGGGGCTGGGGGCGTGGCCCCAAAGGGGGAGGGGGGGCAAAAGTATTTTAAAAATTAAGGCGCTGCCGCCAGGAGGGAGCTGCTGCTCGCCTCCTTATTTATGGGCACCGGGGTCCTGCCTTCAGGCGGCCAGGAGGAGCACGGAAAATACCCGAACAGGTTCCGGCTCTGCCCTGGTCCCACCTCTGGCTGACTGGGCTGGCCAACCAAGTGCGTGGCTTTCGTTTTTTTTTTTAATTTTTTCAGAGGCGGAGGCCACGCCACGCCACACCACTCCACGTCATCATCCAACGGTGTCTTTTTTGTCTTTTGGGGCGACGCCGCCTCCGCCATTCTAGGGCTCACAGTTTACATAACAGATGTGACCAGAATAATTAAGAGAGAGCGCTTCGTGGTCGCCACTCGCCTTCGATTCGACTGACCCAAAATGTCCCCAGGCCAACCCATCACATTGTCCTGGTCCTGGTCAGTCGCTGGTTTGACACTCTTAACGTTTTGGTGCTCCTCCTGCCGCCTGGCTGAGGCGCATTAATTTTGCAGAGCAGTGCTCCCAATCCCTCTTACCCCATCCAACCATCATTCCTGCCGCACTCCACTTTGCGACGAAAAGTGCTCATTGAAAATTGAACGTTTTCCGAGCCTCCTCCTCCTTCTACTCCTCCGATTCTCCTCGTTTCCATATGCTGGCGGGGATTGCGTGAGTTATGGGCGCCGCTTATGCTACAAAGTCAACTCCTGATTGCCTGGATAGTTTTCCCCAATTCCCCGTTTTCCGCCTCGACAGTAAGTTGCTCTAAAATATGCACTTCGCGGCAAGGAATTCGGATTGAGGACGAGAAAGAAGAGGAGGACTGGCTGCTCACTGAGAGAGAGAGCGACCATAAATGGATTTTTCCATCGGGCTAAGAAGAATTTTCAATTTGAAATAAATTTCTGGCCCCGACTGGGGCATTCCTCGCCCAGTTCCTTGTTCCTTCACAGCAGCACTCCTTCTCTCTCTCTCTCTGTGGACGCAACGCCAAGTGTCCTTGGGTGGAGGCAGGCCAGGAGCCCAAGATAAGGCGAACAGCCAAACGTTTATAAATTGGGCGCTAGTGTGGAATCCCAATGGTAATGATGTCGAAGGGGCGCGGCGGACTCAACTGAGATGTCAGAAATACACACGCACAGGCCAATAAGGAAATATAAATTGCTCTGGCGGAGCACCGGGCGGCCCACGAAGCCGTTCGATACACCGGAAAAATATATAAACTATTGATTACTATATAAATACCTAGTTTGTGATTGAAATTCAGTCTTTGGAATATTAAATTTGGAATTATATATCAATGCTAATAATGTCCATCGTTTGAGAAGACTTTTAAGCATTAAAGATTTTTTTAAGGGTCAACACTGCGTATTAGTTATATGCATAAGATGGGGTTTGGTAGGGTTACTATATATAAACCCAGTTTATATTTGAAATACAGCCATTGAAAAATGTACTAATAATCTCATAATTTAACCCGAATTTTAAATTTTATAGATTTTTTGTTAAAGGTCAACACTGCGTATTAGTAATACAAACTGTAATATAAATATAAACCCCGTTTAGAAGCAAAAAAACCCCCGATTAAGTCTTAACTCTAGCTTAGCCCTAAATCTATTTAAATCAGTGTTTATTGACAGCCAAAGCCACATAGTATTCGCCTCAGTGTATCCCCAGCTATACAAAGGCAGGCAAAGAATCGAGCCTGGCAAGGCAGTGCGTGTAATTTAATATGCATAAATCGATACTTGGGCCTGCCTTCTTATACTTACTCCACCCAACCATGTGAAGGGGATTGGCTATAGGCTCTGCTCATACTCCCACCAACCCATCCCTTTTTGCCTTTTGTGTTCTGTTTGTGTTCTATTTTGAGCGCAAAATTGTTATTTGTTTTTACGTATTCTCAGCCCTCTTTCGTCCGGAAATGGCGGGAGCTTTGCATATCTACAGTTTATGGCTTTCATACAGTTAACATTTTGCCATAGATAAGCACTTCTGGCACCGCCATGTGCTGTCTCGGAGCCATATCCCCCCCTACCCCCTAGCCCTGCTGTATGGCAAATAATTTGAAAAGTCATTTTATTCAATTTCAATTGTGTCCGTGGGGAGGAGTGGGCGAAGGCGGAGGCGGTGGCTGCGGAAGTGAATGGTCTCGATTTCATATGCCTCGATATGAGCGGAAGTCAGGCACAGATACAGCTACGAGATACGAGAAATGGACCAAGAGACCAAGAGAGGCAATCGGTTAGGCGACATATTGATTTCCTTGATAAATACTTAATAAAAACACACTCAAGTGGCGCATCCGGAAGCGATATATATGCCATATCCCAGAGAATGGAATGAATCTAATCACATTTCACAGGGAGAAGGCATTGCTTTAAGATGCCTTGACTTCCTCCTGCCAGGAAGCTGGGATCAAGTTGAATCTCTGAGCTTTAAGGGAACACTTCCCTTACTCCCAAGTCTATTTGCATTGCGCACAATAACATTTCTATAACTATGCCAGAGTAAACACAGCAGACTCAAGGCATGCCCAAGGAGCAGGGCCCAAGTCCCGCATCATCGACAGCCACAACTATTTTTCTTCCAGCTGAACTTTTGCCTTGCTTGCATCCTTCTTCCTCCCGGATGGCTGCCTCCTTCTTGACATGCTCTGTGCTGCTGTGCGATTAACCAGACATCAATGGCCAGGCCAAAACCGAAGCCAGCTCAACTGGTAGCTGTGGCCATCTTCTCCCACTGCTCCTGCTCTTCCTACTACTACTCCTCCTCCTCCTCCTGCTCCTCCTGCTGCACTTCCTCCTTTTCCCAAGTGCAGCTTGGCGCACCGCAAAGTTGGAAATTAGTTTGTTTTTGCTGTCAAGGTGCCGTTGAAGCTACTTGGATTTTTGGCTTTGTTGGCTTACATTGCCCCAGTGTCTGCTTCTCCTCGCAAAGACCACACTGGCTTCCTTGGTTTCACTTGAAACTGCTGTCTGGGTGTCGCCTTTAATTAATTTTAATGTTTATTATATTTAGTTGGCTTTGGGCTCTAATTTAATCGTTTCTACGATACATTCTTGAGAAAATCATAATAGTAAAACTTCCAAACGATGTTTCGTTTTAAATAAGACCCCTGGAAACCCAAACTAAACATCAATTAAAATCCAAAATCAATCGAAAATGGATTAAAATTTGTAAATTTCTGAAATTCCTGACCAGAACAATGACCAGGCATTGTCGTTCCATTCAAAGCTCCAGGGGGATGATGGCCTGCATTCGCATGCAAATTAAGTTTTCCAATCCTCAATTGGACGCGTTTAAGTTGTCAAAAGCTTCACTCGTATGGACACAGGACACTGGCCACACAGGACACAAGGAGGCATGGGGTCAAGGGTGCGAGAGCGATAAAAGCATAACACAAATCAAATATTCTCAATTGTCTCTCCATTGCTTCCTGCGTCCATTTCCTACTTTCGGATCGAGTTGAGGCACTTTGCACAATTTCGAGTCATTAAAAATGCAAACGGCTTATTGGCCAGACAGACTCGAATCCGCCTTGCTGTGGGATGGGGGCGTGTCCTTGTCCACTCACCCACTCCCCCCGGGACAACCAATGGTCGGGTCCAGCTGTGTGTGTTTGTTTGTGCGCAAAAGTTTGGGCAACTTTGCTGTTTTTCAAAAATATTGACACGCAAAGTTTGTGCAATCACCAAACAAATTACTTCATCAATTTTACAAAACAACAGAAATTTAAGATCTTTTAAAAGTTTTGTGCCAAGCCAGCAAACGTCCCTAAAAACACGGAAGTAAATGTGCCTCCTCCTTTTCCACATGGACCTAGGACCTGCAGGCCTCTCGAAGCACTCACAAAAAAGGGGTAAGAGTTTTGGTTAAATATGGTTTAATGATGATGTTTAATAATGATATTTATCTATATATATTTGTAGTTAATTAACTAAAAACCCTTTAAAATATATGTTTTATATTATATATTTTCAACTTACATCTATTTTCTTACAGTATACGTGCCCTCGGACACGCACCAGTTTCTGCAGAAGCCTTGGAGCAAGGCATCTAGGCCGGTGGAGGCAGAGGAGCCCTGGAAAGGAGGTGGCACAACAAAGACCGGCAACAGAAAAGTTTGCAACAAATTGCTTATGCTCCCAAACATACACAAATATACAGGGGGGTCCTGAGAAATGGAGAAGCCAGGGACATGCGCTGGAACTTGTTAATTTTGACCAGCTGTCCCGGCAGTAAACTGCCATCCTCCACCGAGCTGCCTTCCTCCCTACCTCATCCTCCATCCTTTCGAGGAGGAAGTAAAAATGCTACTTCTGCATAAATGAAATCAGACAGATAGATGGGGATATAGATGCATATAGAAGGATATATATATAGAGAGAGAGAGTGACACACACACTAAGTCCTCTTGTGTGGTTTATGGCAACAATGGAACTTCCTTGCCAGACAGAGTCCTGCCCAACCGATACTGCTGCTTGCATTAAAAGCGCATCCCTAATTTACTTTCCCCCCCCAAAACCCGAAATAAAATAATGCTCACCCTCTGGCTTTTTGCTACTCGTAAAAAGTTCATTTGCAGGCTTGTAGTTTTGACAGGACATTTCGCAGCTGGTAGCATGCTCTGCATATTGAATCGGCCATCCTTCCGCCTTGTTTGTGTTTATGTAACATAGTTCTGGGGTCGACCAGAGGGGACACACTTTGCGGAATTCGATTTTGACAAGTTGACTTCACTTATTTGCAAATTACTTGTGTATAGAGGGTGTCCTTGGGTGTCGCTTGCGTGTGTGTGTGTCCTGTCATTAATTGCGTGATACTTGAGGGGGCGAGTTCTCCTCTGCTCCTTGTCTCCCATCGATGTGGCGCACGTGCTCATTGCCCTGTCCCAGGACGTTGTCAACTGGCGCGCCAATGTCCGTGACAAGTGGCTCATTGATTTTTAGCACTTTGTGCCCAGCTCGCAGGACACCAGCGGAGGACTGGCTGTGGGCAGTGGACAGTGGCTGGACGGAGGCAGTCTGATGGGCAATTGACGGTCAAGCGAACGGGTAATACGTGTCGGCCGTGTCGCTGTTTACGGCCATGCACGCTGAATTATTCATGCAATTATGTCCGCCAACGTTGTCCTCCTTCTCGATTTCCATATGGCGGCCAGGTGGTCAGGTGGGGGCAGGTGGGAGTATCGTTCGGCGGCTGCAAGTTTAGCAATTTCATGCATTTCTGAATAATGTCCACAATGGGTAGAGCAAACATTTGCCCAAAGTTCTGCCAGCTCCTTGGTCTTCTCCTGGCTGTGGCATTGTTTTAGTTTCCAGCCGGAGGCCATTGAGCAGCTGCGTCCTGCTGTCCCGCGTGTGTGTGTGTGTGTGGGGCCAACTTTTGTGTGAGGTCTCTAATTAGTTGAGTCTCCATGGAGGCACCTTGATCCAGGCTGATGGCCTGGAACACCTGCATCCCAATCAGAGTTTTAGAAGAGACTTACTACTTTCGTAGTCGATCTTATTAACTTTACATTTTTGTGTAAATAATGATTCAACTTTAGACTTAAAGTTCACCCCGAGAAGGTCACAGAGTGTGTGTGACGACCCCAAAGGATACCCAAGGCTGCTGCTCCCTGGGTGATGTATGTTGGCAAGCATGTCAGGCAAGCACATAATTCCATTGCACACATCCGGACGATAGTCTAAATCCTTGACTGCAGCTCAAAGCTTAATCGCATTTGACTTTAAACTTGTGCAAAATTACAATAAAAATAGGGAGAGCTCTTCACCCACTCCCTCCCCCTCGTTTCCACCCGCAACTCGCTAATAGTTTCAATTAGGAAAGTTAATGAGTGCGGCTATGTAGAGCGTAGAGGACAAAGTTTCTAGCTGCGCCTCGCTCGCTCTTCCAGGGGCAGGAGCATCCGGGGTTCGATCTAACTAGGCGTGAATTTTAACACAATAAATATTGGCAGACGAGGACGAGTGCCAGAGAGAGAGAGAGAAAGGGAGATGTGCTAGCTCTTTTTTTGTATATATCCAATTTTTTTTTTGGACATCCCCCGCAGTGCTTCCTGTTCGTGTGCCTTCTCCTGTGGCTGCCACTTTTAATGACCAAAGTGTCAACGAGGCGCGCGCCTGTGAAACTGCCGCATCCTGGCACATCTCGGCATCCTGGCACACACGCACACACACACACACACACACACACACACATATGGCAGAAAAGTTTATTTAAATCTGAGACGGTAATTGCCGCTGAACATTTATCTTAATTAAGTCAACTCCAAAGAGCAAGGCGACTCAGCTTCTATTTAAGCGCAACTTTTGTGGCGGAAACAGGACTCACAATAATAACAGGAACTAGCCCAGAGGTTAACCTCATCACTAAAGGCTAATTAGGGTGACAATCCGCAAGATATTGTATCTATAAGTCATGGACAAATCTTAAAAATTAAGATATTCCAAATATAAATAATCATGAATACTAGCCTTGAGAACCAACTAAATCAGTTCATTTTGTGATATTTCTGCTTCATCTTCAACCCAAAAACCCTTTCTGGGCCCTGAATTTTGTTCTAGAAATCTAACAAAACATACATAAACCATTTGCCAAAGTCTAAATGAAATCCGTTTTGGGAACAACTGTAAAAACTTGTCAAATTTCCTGCTACTTTTTGTGCTGCTGCTGTTGCTGCTGCTGCTCTTGTTTGTTGCTGGGAAATTATATAACTAATTTACAGAGCAATGTCACTTTGTTGCCAACAGCAGCAAAAAGAGAAAAAAAAAACTTTTCAATTACCACGCAACGGCAATTTCCGTTGGTAGTCCTGGCGGCGGTTTCCTTAGCCTTCGCCTTCGCCTTTGCCTTTGCCTTTGCCAAACTTAACAGGTGGACGACAGTTTGGATAAACGAGCTCGTAAAAAACGCATTTAATGTGTTTTTGATGACATGTCAAGTTGGCCCAGCCACCCACCAGCTTAAGAGCGGCACCTGCGGCATCCCAGGCAGGGACATGCCCGTTTTTTTTTTGTACAGTTCAAATTTGTTTTGTTTCGCCAGCATACATATTTGTGGCCTTATTGTGTCGGGGACACTGCAAATAACTTCCTTGCCTCCTTAACAAAGCTTGTTTGTTTGAGGCAACACACACACTCACACGCACAGACACATGGAACAAGGCCCAGCACTTAGGCGGACCACAGGGCGTATACGTAGTTGTAGTTTTCCAAAGAAGAAATCATCTCTAGAGCTAGGCGAAAATGTGAAAAATTCAAACCTCGAAGGGTCCTCTAAGTGCAGATTGTGCACGTGAGCTGAAATTTTAATGAGCAGCCTACGTAGTCCGCAGATAGAGGCATGGACCTGGACACGGACACGGACACTGTCACTCTGGGGTCCTGACTGTCAGTCTGCCGTTCGGTCTGCCAGTCTGTCTGTCTGTCTCTCCGTCTCTGTGTATGGTAAGTAGTTGCGGGCTGCGGTGGTGAATGCGATCGTTAGACTGCTAAATACATACACCAAGAACGGGGTGACATTTTTTCACAGGTTCAGGTTTAAAAGCTACACGGAGAGAAATTAAAACGGGCAGAAAAACTAAGAACAGGGAGAAAGAGAAGCTTCATATAACCAAGAAGACTTTCTTAGAAATAAATACAAATAAATTAAAAAACCGATCCGAAAGGCAAACTCCTTTATCTTTAACAAAAATAATTTCCAGTGCATGACACAGGTTAGCCACGTGTCTATGAAGGCCTGATGGCACTTTGTTAAGCATACGCAGCGTGGGCCACAGCATAGGTAAGTGATTTTTAACTTATGGCAGTCAGTGTGGAAAGCATAAGTGTTGTGGGGGGTGGGGAACATGGATGGATAGGATATCAACCCGCTCGTTAGCCCCAACCACGAATGTCACCTTTTTAACTCATACTTTTAACCAAGACGAAACTCTGCGAAAGTTTCATTGTCCCCATGATAGGAGAAATTTATTTTGCAAATAGGAAAAAGAAAAGAAGCAGCGGTGGAGAGGTGGAAAATGGAGGATAGAACAAGGTCGATTAGAGTCGGGATGAAAAGTTTTGCTTTGCCTTTACGCTCAATAATAATGCCCACCTAATGCCGGGGATCGGAGTAGAGAGTGGCTGCCAAAAAACTGAAGCAAAGTTTCTTCAACCGGAAATTAATTGTCCTGACCGCAATTTCCAATGTCCTTAAAGACCAGTCAGCAAACTTCAAAGCAGAACAAAGAGCGGCCAACTAAAACAAAGGGCGCCCAAAGAAAAATGGCTGAGAAGAACAAGCAAAAGTACAAGGGTAATATGTTTGAGTTCTTAAAGCGAAAAGGAGGACCCGGGCGAAGACGATGGCAGTCCCAGAAATTTTCGACAAGCACGACCAGATAAGCTCCCGGAGAACTCCCCCTCTCTCTCCCTCTGGGTTCTGGCCCCTCCTTTTCCCCCAGTTTTCTCGCTTCTCCTTGGCCAAAGACGATGTCGTCGGGGACAACAAAATGTGCTGCTAAGCATATTAACTCAAAAATGCACAAAAGCAAAACATAAAGTGGCCAAGACGTCCAGAACTCGTCCAGACAGCGACCAAGCAAGCGCCCAGATAAGATGGCAGCGACTGAAACATGTAAATGACTTTACAGAGGCGGCGGCGAAGGACTAGCTTGTCGCTGTCACGCGGCCCCCGATGAGGGACTGGGTAAGCGCCCAAGGAAAGGTATTGCGCTGCACGGAGAAAAACCAGGAATTAGCTAGAACTTAATCCCTTAAGACAAGGAAGGAATCCAATTTAAAGAAGAACATTTCTTTTATATTATTCAAACTTAAAATTTAGACAAAGTTCCATTTAAATTAGAGAGTGCTGTCTCTAGGTATTGTTGTCATTACTCATACGCCGTGTGGTCTCATCGATTTCTAGTTTAAATAATTCAATTCGATTTTATCTTTATCTACCGTGTAGGGTAGAGCTAGCCAGGATACTGCAGCAAAGTGTAACGACCAGAACGATGCTGTGCTGGCATTTACACAGCCGAGTAATAAAACCCAAAAGCTATGCAAACATTATTATGCGCTGCCCAACCTTCCTCCCATCCTAGCTGGATGTTCATGAAGAGTTTATGAGATGGCAGCGCGCACAGCTGAGTTGACCAGATCCGGCAGGCAGGCAGGCAGGCGGGCACCTTTGCTGTCACAGAGATACACTTGCTGGACTTCGCCTGGAATACTTTCAGCTCTGGACTCTGGACTATGGTGCTCCGCCAGACTCCGGTGACAGCCCTGCGGGCCTAAGCAGCTTATAGAGATACACGGCCTCGTAAGCAGCAGATTACTTGGGAGCCCAAGTCCATCATAATTTAGCTATGTGGCGGAGGCTGGGCATTTATTGATGAGATGATGCCAGTGACCTGAATGCCGGTCATTATGAATTTTATACTTGTTTGGAATATTAAATGGACTAAGCTTGATGGCTTTTTAAAGCATGACTTTAGTGTGACAATATCTTTGATATTTTTAGTTATTTAATTGCTTTAAGGTGATCTTTTGGGTAAGGGTTTAACCCCATGAGGTAATGGTATTGTAGATTGACCATAGAATACAATAACCATCTCTGGAGATCTACTGTCCCTACATTTCCCCATAAAACTGGAAATCCTACTAACCCTTGAACAAGAATTACCCATTGTCCCCTCGTTTATATTTTCTCCTGTTTATTGTTTAAACTCTAGTAGCTCATTTCCCACTCTGCCACTCATGTGTTTCGAGTTTGGGAAGAGGGGCAGAAGGCGAAAGGAAGGAAGGTAGCGGGATATCCTTGCAATGCGCCATCTCCTTGGCATCCGGTTCGGTTCGGTTAGGTTCTTCTCTCGTCTGGTTTGGTTGCAATCATGCAATTTTAGCTTCAATTGAATTGAAACAATATTTTTCTTTTCCGTTTCCGCTCTGCCGCTTGTGCTATTTTCCCTCCCCTGCTCCAGCACCACCTTCTTGTCCTTGCGCCCGTCGAGATGCTCCGAAATATATCTATTTTCGTTGGCTGCTGTCAGCGGAGGCTGCCGGGCGAGTTTATATCGTGGCATGGCATGGCGTGGCGTGGCTTGGCTTGGCGTGCCTTTTGCTTCAGAGTCCAACAACTAGTCCCTCCTCCATCCTCGGTCGGTGTCTTTTACCTTTCAACGGTAGGAATGGTAACCGTGCTGGAGGAATGCATGCGGATGGAACGGTGCTGAAACTGGGCAGACCACAAACAAGGCAAAGATACGAGCAACGAAAAGGAAAAATTTATAAAATGTGAAAATAAAGCGGGTTTACTGTATTTTTCATGGCTTTTTCCCCGGCTCGTTCTTGTGTTCGTTCTGCGTTTGCTTTTCCTTTCTTCCTGGCAAGTTCCAGACGGAAAGCGGATGAAACCAGGCCAGGCCAGGCCAAGCCAGGCCAGGACGAGACAACGATGTGCACATTGAGGAGTCCAATTGCAGCAATTCAATAAGGACACAGGGCCTGCAAACCGTGAGGCGTGAGTGGCTTCTTCGCATCCTTTTGCATCCTCCATCCGCCGACCTCTGGCACAACCTTCTCCTTTCGCGCTCTCGTGGAAACAAATAAAGAATTTGTGATTTGGAAAATTAAATTTCTCGCTGAAAGCACACTGATGCCGAAGCCCATAATAAAATTAGGTATTTTGAATTTCGTTCGTGAGTTCAGCGGCTTCTGCCGCGTTGCTCCTTTTACTTAGTTTGCCCTTTTGTTAAAAGGAGTTGTTGTCCTTCTTCGGCTACTCAAATGCCGCAATAATTGGATCTTTACTTTTGGTTTATGGAGGGGAAAAAGGGGCCGATTAGGAGTTAAGTTCGATACGAACTCGAAATAATAAAGTGAAATGTAAGAAAAAACAAGTACAAGGTAGAAAAAGGCATTTAGATTGGTGTTTGTTGGGGCTACTTCCACAATATTTGCTTTAATTTTTGAATGGAAACAATCTGCATAATATTTTAAATAAACTCTTAAAAAAATATTTCTTTATTTTCCTCTATAATATACCTTCTACCTATTTCCAACGACAAAGGAAACCAATGAGTCAACTAATCATGCCCTCCTGGCAAATGGAAATCGAGGTCAACTGACCAGGTTCCCCATGTTACCATATCCTTTTGCCATATCAACGTCCGTGGCAAACAACAAAATTAGTCAGCAAAACACACGGCCGGCCCTGCAATTAGCATCATGAGAGCACCATGAAATTTTGATGATCAAATTGCCATAGACGACGACGACGACCGGTCAGTGACACACTGGCCTGGAGTCCAGAGCCCCAAAGGGGACACAGGACATGGGACACAGGACAGTGTACTCAACTGGGCGATAATCATGGAACACTGCACCGCACGCTGATGCCAATCAAAATTCAAAATTTCGATAGAGGAACCACCACTCATTCACTCACTCGCCTCCCAGGTTGCCCAGGTAGAGCCGGCTGCGAGGATCCAGCGGAGCGTGGCTACGTCGATAAGTCTCCTTGCTGCCGGAACACAATGGCTGGCAGGCTGACCACTGTGGCGCTGTCCAGCGTCAAATTGTGGACTGTTCGCAGCATTAAGCAGATAACGCATGCAAATGGAGCACAGAGGCAGGAGCTGGTGTACAGGCTGGACAGAAAATGCAGCAGCAGTTAAAGTGCAGTTTCGGTGACTTGAAAAAACGTACACATCCGGGCCAGAGGAAGAGGCTGCTGCATAAAACTCCATTAGAGCCATAAAAGTTAAAAGCATTTTGCCTTCTTTGCTGGCAACTGGCAACTGCAGGTTTCCCCCGAATCCAGACTGTCGACTGCCAAGAGCCTCAAGCCCGGAGCGTTCGATTGTTGCTGCTCAGTGATTGGAAATGGGAGGAGAGGTCGGGGTAATGGCAAACGCAAACGAAATACAATAAAAATAAAGCGAGTAAGCGAAAAGAAAACGTTCGCCGGAGAAGGAGGGGAGGAAGATGACGACGACGACGAGGAGGACGACAACGTCGACGCATTAACCAAACACCGTGAGTGCCAGAGGCAACAATAACCATGCTTCGTGCTCGCAGCTTGGAGCTCCTTCCTCCTTCTGCTCCTTGACACCCCTTTTTCCGCCTGCGACATGTGTGCGAGACACCTTCGACCTGTGCAGCTTTGGGTCTCAAAAATTAAGCAAAAATAGCACCTCAAAAAGGAGATATTTAAAGTTGAGGTCATGGTACATATTAAGGGAAGAACTATCTTAAAAAACCTTACAAAAATTCTTATAAGGAGTCAGCTAACACCTAGCAGCCATTGCATCCTTAACCCGCATGGACACTGGACCCCACCCACCCTTCGTGTAATTAGCAAAGCTGGCCAAGTCTCGGGCCCCGAAACAAATGTGAACTTTTAATGAAACGGAACGCAGCTCGGAAAGGAAGGAAGCTGCGTGACCGTTGGCGGGTCGGATTGCTTTTGTATCGATCTGGCCCCGATGACGGTGGACAGGAGCCAGCCAGGCCACGGCACGTGATGCTCACATCTAGTCTGGTCCTGGTCCTGGTCCTGCTCTTGCTCCTGGCTCTGCGTAGAGCTCTTAATCCAACCCACATAATAAACGAATCCGACACGTCCCTGCAGTTGCTGGTGGCTGGCTGTCTGGTTGGAAGGCTGGCTGGCATCGGGTTGTCAAAATAATTAAAGACGACAGCCAAAGGAAAATGATTATTTTTTTCGATACAAGCCAGGCCCGCATCGGGGCATGCATCGTGGTGGGATCACTGGGAAAAATTAGGTTTATTTCTCATTCACTCAATTTAAAAAGAGATTAAAGACTGATTAACAGACTGTCAAAGCCTCTTTTAAATTATTATATTTTTGATCCTTTAAGCCGAGTCTTAGGGGAATATTTTCTATTGAAAAATAAAAGTCAAAGCTAGTCCCATACCAATCCAATCCCTCTTCACTGATTATTTTCTTAAAACCCCCTTTTAAGATCCCCAAATTTCGATAAAATTTTAATTAGACCTTCTTCCCTTCCATCTGATTACGAATTTCCCATAAATAATCATAAATTACAGCATTTTCCAATTCGCATAATTTTCGAAATGATTCAATTCCAAACTTTGACAGCGCAATCTTGATGATGGGTTGTGTGGATTTCTGCGAGTGTGTGTATATGGCGGGGTTTTATTATCATCTGCATGTGTATTTGTGTGTGTACCTTTGACCCAACCTCAACCCAAAGCCAATCCAACCTGGTCGGGGCCAAAACAATTCCCGGCAAAGGCCCATCCATCAATAACCACATCACGTTTTTGTTATAAATTTGTTTTATACATTTTTCCAGGGCACCGCCAGGGCACCACTTTATGTGCAAATTTATATGGCACACACACATACACACACATGCTGAATGGAGGTGTAAATCCTATTGGAGAGCGCTAATGTGTGCATGTGTGTGTGTGCAGGCTTTTAATCAAAGTTCTTGATGCGTCAAATCCTTGTCGCGATGCCTACAAATTAACTTTTGCCAAGCGAGTCGAGTCCCAAAGTCAAGCCAAAAGTTTTGAAAAAAGAAATTAGCCTGCCGCCTTTCTCATTGTCCTGGGCCAAGGATTACCTGGGGAAAGGTGGGGGGTTTCTACTGAAAGCGAAGCACTCAAACTGCAATTATGGAACTTGAAGTAAACTTCAGCTGCTGCAAGAAACTCAAGTCACAAGAGACGACAACCATTAATGCAACATCTCGGGTAGATTCTCCTTTCTCTCTCTACCTCTTTAAGGACATCCTTTAAGCCCTCACGTTCATTTGGGTAATGACATTTTATTCACATAATGAAAAATCTAGCGAGAAGCTAAGGAAAACATTTCCTGTTTACATTCTCAAAATTGCCAAGTTGCAATTTATGGCGCGATTTGTTTATTTTTTGTGCTTTGTTTCTCTTTCAAATGCATCTGTGGGAGTGTGGGAGGTGTATGGGGTGTGTCTGTGTGTGTTGACTGCTGTTGCCTTGGGGGGCGAGTGGGTGTGTGTGTGTGTGTGCCAGTCTGCTACATATTTTACAGCTTTGTGCGCTTGAAACGTGCCTGCTGGACATTAGTCGCCATTCGCATTGAGCTCGTTCCACTTGTCGAACGAAGGAGCAGAAGGAACAGGAGTAGGAGGAGGAGCAGGAGGAGCCAGAGAAGGAGGAGCAGCAGCAGCAGCAGTAGCAATACACAGAATGAAGTGCTGGACAGGGTCGGCCCACACACATTGAGCTGAAGAATGCAATAATACATGAAACGCAGCAGGGAAAACAGAGCGGTCAGAGCTGGCATACCAACCAGCCAGGATCTCCTTCCTCCTCCTCCTCCTCGAGAGCACAATAACCAGCAAGAAATGAGATAGAAATTGTGTTTTTGGCGACTAAAAGATACTCAGTATCAAGTGGTTATGTTAACAAAAAAAGAAACAATAATTACTTGAACCACTCAGCTTTCTAAAAATAAATATCTTTGAGGAAAACAAATTCTAGAAAATTCTTTAAAATGTATTTTTAAATGTAAACCCCTCAAAAGGTGTATTAGAGTCTAGGTTATTCCTTCAACTGACCTCCCAGGCGGTCTGATTGATTGGCAGCCTCTCGAGTGTCGAGTGTCGAGTCTTGGAGCCTCAAGTCTTTGGTCTCTCTGGCCGCATTACGTATACGCCCCGTGAAGCTGGTGGCACAACCATCACTCATTATACCACGACCCCCCAACGTTGTGGCCCGTATGCAGCAACTGGATGCAGCCACCCACCGGCCATTTTCTACACTCTTAGATAACTTTTTCACGCTGCGCTCCCAGCTCGGGCACGTCTTTTTGTTCTGAATACAAAAAAGCGCGCACAATGTGCAAAAGTGTAATGAATTTTTCCGCTGTTGGTGCACATAAAAGAAATGGACAACAACAGGGAGGACAAGAGCAAGAAAATGAGGCAACAGGAGGAGGCGGAGGAGGTGGCAGAGACGCAGCTGCATAGAAATATATCCTTTTTGTTCTTTCCAGCACTCACAAAGAGCGGCTAATTAATGTCATTGTTTTTTGACAGCACAGCGTCCGCTGCATTATTAAAAATGCATTTGGCAAAGGACAACGAAGGCAGGAAGCCTGGACTGGGGTGGTGGGTGGTCCTGCGGAAACCCTTTTCCTTTTTGCCAGAGCCAGAATGCGTGGGCTTCCCTTTGTGTGTGTCTGGCCAAACATCACATCCCATCACTTTCCTTGGGCAAATACTACACGCGTCAGGAGACTCGCATACAAAAGGACCAAAAGGATGTTTGCATAACAATTTCTATTGATTATTTTTGTTTGTATTGAACTTGCCTCGCGTCCAAACAATGCAGCCAAAGTATGCCTGGAATTCCTATATTATAACCGCAAAACAAAGGACATACACACACACACAGAGGGACTTTAGGGTAAAAGCAAATATAGTGCGGAGCCTGAAAACCTTTCGCCTAATTGAATTAGTTGAGCTTGGAGGCCAGCCTGTGCTCCGCCTTGGACGTGCAACAAATTCATTTTGCAACCAGGACTCCTCCGCTGACTGCTGGTAATTATAATAAACAACAACTGTGTCCTGTTTACTTCATCATAATTAACATAATGGGACTTCAAGTACAAAGATGTTGACAGTAAACAAGAAAAATATGACAAGATTTTCATGTTGCCGTCGCGCGTTGCCCGGTTTACGAGGCTCGAGGAGCAGGAGCAGGAGCTGGCGCTGGAGTAAGGACGAAGGGCAGTAACTCTTTGCCGTTTCCCCAGCCTTGTGCCTTGTCTTGGCCATTTTTCCCCGTTACCACCCGATGTTTGTCTTGTCATTGTCTTTGCCGAGGCCGTGTGTGAGAGGGCACGGCGAGAAAATTGGTTACTATTAGGGATAATGGTACTTAAGCCCAGGAAACCAAAGTTTATAAATAATTTGTAGCCACTTAAATGGTCTTGAATGTTGCTAGGAATTATCCTTAAAGGCTATTAATGGATCTAAATTTAATTTATAAAGATATTGAAGAGCAAGCTTTCTAAAATTATAAAATTTCTCTTTGTGTATCCTTTGGCTGTATGGTTTGACTGTAAAAAGGAGTTGCTGTGGCTCTGTGCCCTGCTCCTTGTTGCCGCTTCATCTGTGACGGCTTTGTTGCGTTCCGTCTGTGCTCCAGAGTCCATGTCCATGTTCGTGTTCAGGTCCTGTTTCTGCCGCGTTGTCCTGTCTGTAACGCACTCAAATTAATGCGACTTCATTAACACTGTTTACCCGTAAATGTGTCGTGGTCAGGAGGAGGAGTAGAAAGAGGAGAAGGAGTCAAAGGAGCCAAGGCAGGGACAATGAGAAGCCCTGCTTTCACTTTAAGTCGCGCATATTCAAATTACACCGCAAAAACGGCAGCCAAATAAGCAGCAAAGCACTTTAAAATAATTTAGAAAGAGGCCTTCTCTTACTCTTATTTTATATATATTTTTATATATTTATATAAAGATTTCCCTACAGAAGGTTGAGGTTGACGTTGACGCAACTTTAAAATGCGACATGTCATTTCTTACTGTTCCAGCATTTCCCTGAGAAAGCTCCCTGGCTCCCAGGCTTCCCGTAATTTGCTTGGGGCCACGCCCACTCCATCTCCTCCCTTGGGAGTAATTTTGCGTTTTGTATTTTGCGGTTTTTGTGTGCCTTCAGGAGCAGCAAAAGCAGCGTCTTTTTTCGCGCCGCCATTGCCTTGTGTTTTTTTATATTCACAATCTTCTCACAAATTTGCTGAGCCACACATATGCTCCTGTGTGTGTGTGTATGTGTCTGTGCACTGAGCGAAAAGTCAGGCACTAATCAAACTTTATCTGAGCAAGTTTATGCCCGATTCTGGCCCACCCTTTGGCATCCTGTACGTCCTTGTCTTGGGTCCTTTAGACTCTTTCTCCCCAGCCGTACTAAGCCGTAGTCAAACACAAAACACACACAACAACATTTTGGCCATGTAATCAAACACATGCGGACCAGGACGAGTACCCAGACGGGGACAAGGACAAGGCTGAGGATGAGAACGAGGACGAGCTCTTACATAAGCGCCACGCCGAGGCGCTGTGTCTGTGTATTTGTTTTAAGATGAGTTAGAAATATTCGTGCTTGGTTTGTTTTATGGCACCATAAATGCTTGTTTCATTGCAAAGTCGCACATTTATTTCCTTTTGGCGTTTTGCGGTTACAGTTTGCGCCAGGCGCATCCTTCCCCGACCCCCCGAAAAAAACCGCACATTAAAGGCGACTGGCTTTAAAGCTCTGGCAGCGTGTGCGTATGTTCCAGGAAATCGAATATAACTTTACTTTATGCCCGATACGAGTCGGCGCTATATTGAAGTTAATGCCGGGACAAGGGAGAGGGAGCAGCCTGCAGGAAGCTGCCAGGGTATGGACAAGTCAACGCGTTGTGATAATAAACGCAAATGACTGCTACGGGAATTCGTGAACAAGCGACGCCTTTGCCCCTGGACAGAAAAAGGAAACAGTACAGGGAGTTGGGGATGCTGAGGAGCTGGGAGCAGCGAGCAGGGAGCTGGGAGCTGGGAGCTGGGAGCTGGGAGCTGGGAGCTGGGAGCTGGGAGCAGGGAGCAGGGAGCCTGAGGAGCTGCAAGCTGGGAAGTAGCAACAAAGGCAAGGGTGGCGCTCAAGGGGAAGAGAAAAGGGACCGCAACGGTAGCCTCAAGTTAAAGGCACTTAGAAAAAAATAAACTTTAAAATTTAAATAAACTAAATAAATAAACGAAAGTGTTGACCAAACTCTGTAAAGAGTTTTGACATTTTTTTTATTGCAAAGACAAAAAAAAGGGGGGAAAAAAGGGATTTTAATATTAAAAACGCGTTTTTTTTTTCCTCTAAAAATTTAATGAAAAATGACTTTTCCTTTTAGAAAATTTAAAAAATATATTAACTTAACTACTAAATCCAAGAACTTTTGTTAATTTCCATAAAAACCTCCCTTATTTCCCCCCTCTTTAAACACCCCTCGTTGTTTCTCACAGTGTTACCCACACAAACTCTCTTATTTAGAGTGAGCGCGGCGAAATGATTTTGAAATTACAAAACAAGAACGAAGAAGGCGAAGTGAAGAAACCCGAGCCGAGGCTCATTACGCATGCCAGCGTTTTGGGAATACGGCAAGTTCACAAACACGAGGCGAGGCCAACTCGCACTCGGGCCAGAGAAGCCGCAGAAGAGGAGGGGCAGGGACAGCGACCGGGAACCTGAACCTGGGACACCAAGCAGCAGCAGCAGAGCCGAGGGTGACATACA